>JAGDQP010021615.1:0-27885 GCA_022664845.1 Lepisma saccharinum
TCGCGCCAAGTTCCTTTGTTCCTGTTACATGCTGTCACCAAGGAACTTGGCTCATCCGTCTCCCATTTCACACCTTTTTAGGGCTAAAAAACTTGGCTCCACTTTTTGCACCTCTGGTGTTTTTGTTCGGTATAATTATACGGAATTGACAACAAACGCCATTTCACTAGATCCATAGCTGTTACCTGCCAGGTACAACCCAGAATTCACCACGGACGTGATTATATCCGCTTTCAACTAGAAACCAAAGTTGATTTTGATAATCTTACTACCTACTGTAACCAAACACATATCCAGTGTGCCACTAACGTCGCAAAGTAGGACAAACAATTCAAGATTGTTATCAGAACACTACCAAATGGCACTTCCCCACAGAACATCCAACAGGAACTAGCTGATATCGAATTTCCAGTTATCTCTGTTGTTCAGATGCATGTCAAAGAAGATCCTCTTTCTTACCACTGTTCTTAGTTACTCTTAAACGAATATTTAAACTCCAGGAAATCTATCTGCCATTACAAAACCACAACCAAAGCATACAGAGGACATTATTATGTCCAATGCTACCGGTGTTAACGCCTTGGACACAGCCAGATGACCTGCTTCATGAATCCTAGATGTATCAAATGTACAGGAAGCCACCTGACAAATACATATACCAAGAAAACCCGACAGGAACCTGCAAAATGTGCTAACTGTTGGAAAGATCATCCTGCAAAACCTTCCAGTCCTTCAAAGCCAAAAGATCAGTCGCCAACCAAGAAATCACCAGCATAACTACTGAATCTCAACCTCAACAGTCATCTTTAACTTTCAGCAGGTTTTATGCTCAGTCCACCAGATATCGTAGCCATAACAACAACCAACAAGACGCCGGCAATACTTCAAATTCTCCCAACGATGACTCAAATTTAGGCTCCTCAATTTCGAATTTTCTCCAAATTTTCCAATGACTCCACTTCCAACAAATTATGGAAAAGATAAACTCAGGACTACACAAATTTACTACTGCCGCTGATACTGCTACAAAATTTCTTCCATAGTCGAAACTGTCATGAGCATCTTCATTAATTAAGTCAACATAGTTTTCAATTCACATATCGTACATTAAACATGCATTTGCTAAACAATGAACATTCAAATCGAAAAACACACACCTGATTGGATCAAATAACCTGCTTTGTTTCATGATTGGTCCAAGCCGCCAGACTCTACAGAAGACTATCAACATCTCTCCCTTCTCCATATTCTACATTACAAGACATCCTGTAAGATAGTCCATTGCTACCCCTACCGCGACAGTTGCGCAGGATTTAAAACATATTTTGAAGTTAAGTGAAGCAGGGATCACCACATACGTCATTCACTAAACTACATTTAGAAGGCATGGTCTTAACAACCCGAAACTTCATTCAATAAAAAAAATCAATCATCTAACCTCGGTATGGTAAATGGTTTATAATGTAAGCTTGTTATCTGGTAGATGATCAAGTTATTGAAGGACTCAAACACTAAACAATTAAGTTGCTTACTGACACCAATTCTAACCTAATCTTGGAGAACAGAATTTACTATAATCTCCTCACTTAATTTATTGTTTACAATGACTAAAAAGTAATTTTACAAGTAAAATCTTATTTCGTAATCAACCTTTGTCATAATTCATAATACACATTTTTTTTCCTGTTTCTTTAACAAAATATGCAATATTACTGTCATGCAAAGTCCAATTATTTGGCAAACAATTTGAGATACATTTAATTGCTTTCAAATTATATATAATTGATATAGATATATAATTGATTGATATATTATATATTGAATCTAGAGTTTAAGTTTTATTTAGCTCTGTATTGCTTCTAATATTTAGTTTATTGTTACATCGTTTCTTTGTTATTTATTGTTATTTTGTTTTGTTTGTTACTCATTGGTATGTTGTCCAATGAAAAATGGTTTAAGCTCTATTTGGATACTTAATAGATAAAGCAACATATTTTTACTTCAACAGTTATTTCATTCGATCATATTTAGTATTCCAATGCAGAACTTTTCCATATTCTTACTGATTAACATTATTCATTCGGAACAAGTGTATATAGAATACCAACGAGGTTGCAATTACAAGATATAAGAATGTATTCTGCATATTCTATGGGAGTTTAGCTAACGTGCTAAATCTTCCTATTAATTTCATATAAAGCTTTTTTCTTCACAATTTTTCTAACCTCAGTAAAATTTAAGACTATGTTATCTTAGAGAACATCTTAGAACTTACTCTTTTAAAAGCCTTCCCCTTTTATAAATTTAATATTGTTTTTGTTTCCCAAATCCTCTTTTGAAACATACCTTTCCAGCAAAGAATCTATTAATTAACGCCAAGAATTTCTGAAAACCCTCTTCCTTTTAGGATATGACTTTGAGCTCATTTCTCCCTCTAACTATGTTTCGTGTTTGTGTGTGTGCGTGTTAATTACCTAATATAAACGTAATTAAGATTAGAAGCACCTCTTCGAGCGGTTCTTCACTTTAATTTTCTACACAGCTACATAACAGGGAATGAGAAGCACTTAGGAGCACTTACTTCCTTTGTAGACTCTTATGATTTACGATCAACTGAAGCTTTCTTTGAAAGATGTAAGGAAGAACATAATTTATCTTTTTAGCATAATGGTACACTTTAGATGTTGGGCATTCAGGGTATTGTTTATAGTAAAGAACATTACAAGTTGTATAGTTGACAGCGAATAGCTTTTACTAACCCAAGTCGCATTCTATTCAATGAATAATAGAATAGTTTGATTACGAATGGATCACTGAGTTGGCTAGTTAAATTGTTGATCACACCATTCTCGTAGCGGTTGGAATTAGTAATCCTCTGTGACTACAAATGATTACCAGCAACAATGACCAAAGGCTACAGTTCAAAATACTAGCCCCACTCCACAAAACTTCACTATCGTTCGATTGATTGTACCAAAGGGAGGTGTGAACACTTCAGTGTTTGCGGCGTACTTTATTAACTAATGACTTTCCGTGCTTCTGGACGAACTATACTGTAGTTTTAAATCATACTAACTTCCATATGTCAAGTAAGATTCGAACCCATATCATAAAGTAAATGTGTTGTCATATATACAATGTAAGGACTGTTCCTTCTTTTCCCTGAAATCTCCAGAAGATGGTCTTCGCTGCGTAGGTACTTCATATTTGCGACTTCTTCAATGAACAGTGTGACTAGCTATTTTATTAGGTACCAGGGTTGCCACAGTCCTAACTCTGGAGTAAGCGAAAAAATAGTACCAAATTGAAGCAACGTGGGTTGAATTCATTTTTTCTACACCAGTATAATGCGAAACTAAAAGAGGCAAAGTTCTAGAACACTTCCCCCCTCCACTTCCAAGAGTCCAAGTTACGAAAGTGCTGTTTCTTAAAAAGTATTTGCTACGGAGAATAATGTACTGAAGCTCTAACACTGCAATTAAGTTAAATTGTAACAGATAAGTGCAGAAAATTCACTCAAAACTCCTCAAACTGCTTTCTACAGCTAAAGAGCCTAAAATGCGTGCAAAAAAAGTTGCTGTAATAGAATTTGTCATGGTAATGCAACATTACAACTTCGACTTTAGGAACTTTTCCCCCATTTTGCACGCAGTTTAGTATCTTTCATGGCTATACAAAACCATACAAAAATATAAGTTGTTACATAGTTTAGGAAAAGTCAACAATCATACGCGTAACGATCTAACTCGTGGTCTTGACCCTTGACTTCCATGAGAAAAGGTTGGTGTTAATAGAAAATAGAAATATATTGATACTAGCATATCTCCAAGCCATGGCCAAGATATCAGATGTTCTGCAAAGTTCGGCAGTACACAGTAAAATAAATGCCTGTGTTAATTCAACACTTTTCGTTTGTTCCAGTGTGACTATCACTTTCTTGTGTTAAATCAACACAACACACGATGTTGATTTCAGTACTAGCAAAAAAACAAACAAAAAAAACGGTTGCAGCGAGATTTGAACATGAGTTAGAAGTTCAGCGTCTTACCGCCTGGTCTAAATCGCCAGGCAGAGAAAACATTAGATCCAAACAGTATAGGATCAAAAATATGCTGCTGGACTCCAAACTGAAACAAAGTTTTTTTTTCCAAGACTTGTGTTATTGCTTAATCACTTTTCCATTTGCCAATTAAGGATTAGAATTTCCATTCACTGAGAATATGTTCCATTTAATAAATGATTAAAAATTTTAAAATGAAATTTAATAAACGGTATACAAAATATCACATCTTAAGACTTGACATAAATAAATATGTCTGACTACTTTGTTCAATCGTCTTCACAAAACAACATAGATTATTCTTAATTTGCTCCTACCTAACAAATCACATGACACTTACTAATAAAACTATATTTCACTCATGACCTCTCCTAACTAGAACATGTGTCTGTATCTTGATTTAAAAATCATTCCTACAAATTAAACGAATTCAATCAGATTTTTTAATGGATTTCATATCTAACAAAAACGAATGCTTTCTTGCATTTGATCCTAATCTAAATTAGCAAGTAATTTTAATATATTTTGCTCGACCAAAGAAGAAAACTGAATGATCTCCTCTCCCTGAATAATAATAACAATAGTCTCTTAATAATAATATTAGCAGCTTTGACCTAAATTCCACAGTTTGCTATTATTGGCAATGCGTATAAAAAACAGTGGTTTGCTCTACTGTCAGAGACCGGAACTAACACCATGAAAATATGGAGTATGAGTGTTTCCTATGTCAGCTGGATAAACAATGGTATTGAAATACTGTTACATTTGTAAGAAGGTGCTTATTGTATAATTTAACTTCTGAGCTGAACTGGCATTTTTTCTAGCCTAACTCCATCACGTCTAATCATTGACGATCAATCTACTGAGAACAAAGACGAGAAAGATAGTGGCCAGGGCCTTATCTGAGGTACCTTGCCGACAATCACCTTGTGGTGGTAAGGAAAATCCTGTAACACCTTAATCAGAATGGTTGGCTGCGAAACTCGAATGGACGTGCTTCCCTATTTTCGATTCGAAGTCCGCGACGTTACCAACTGAATCATGGGGACGGTATATTAGTTGTAATTAGTATTTTTAATTTTAGAAACTTTGTTGTGTTTTGTTTTGTCATTAATTACTGATAAATAGATTATCTTGAAACTACGATCTCATTTCAATTAGCTTAAAATTCAATTTAATCTATATCACGATTGAACACTACATACTGCAGTATGTCAATGCAAAATTACGGTATATGCAAAGTTTTCGTTCAATGTACTTTTAACCAACTGATTGTAATTCCAATTACTCAAGATTTAATGAACCATGAAAATGTAAATTATTACATGAGAAAGTTTCTTGTGTATATATTGGACAATTGCTTTTAGTTCTCCTAAAACTCGGATATGATTCACAGATGATTTGGTATGTTAAATTGTGGTAGTGATCGTTGGAGAGCATATGCTACCGTTCAATCACCTTCTATTCCTCTCGTAGACCGTCCTGCTATAGAATTCTCTCCCAACCCCCCTCTTCCTTTCTGATACCAAGAAGAGAAGGAAAGTGAAGAAAACATCTTCATCTTATAGGTCGAAGTTCTGCAGATGTTGAGGGTAAGAAAAAACTAGAGGGAACCACCAGCACACAAGTGCTTTACGTTCTCTTTTCAAGTTCTGCCGCTCTATTGACGAGGTAAATTACTTCAGGAAATGCAGCCCCCTTATAAGAGAGATAGCAGCGGCGGAGATGAAGGAGACGGCGGATAAAGAAGACCTCATCGAGAGGGAGTTCCTCATAGCCCAGTTTTGCTTTGTGCAAAACAACCTTCATTCCAGTGGTTCCCAAGCAGCAGCACTCTCATCTTAATTCTTTTCTCTCTTCTTCTTCTCTTATCTGAATATCTTCCACAAGGAGCACGCTTCACAACCTAAATCGGTGCCTTTCTTGGCTTCTACCTCTTTCTCTTCTTCAATCAGCTACGTTTTATGCCTAGTCTGTGGCTTCGGAATGCAATCCCTCAGTGTGTTCAGTGGCTGGATAATTACTAAAGTCGATATGGGTTTCCAGCGTCTTTGTGTGTTAAAAGAGGTTATTTTCAAAAGGTGATGAACATATTTATTCCGTTCCGTGGTTTTGTTTCTTGCATTACTCGCTACGGAAAATAATGGTTTCAGGAAAACGCCGTCATAAGCCCGAATTAACTCTTTTCAAGCATGTTATCAAGGTTTATGTCAAGTAGCTGTTATTACTCTGTTAGAATCTTACTGTGCTTGATGATTTTACGAATAACAAGCGCCGAACTATACAATCGTACTAGAAATGAACTAAAAGATTAAAATAAATAATGCTGGTGTACCTCAAGGTTCAGCTTCAGGTCCTTTATAATTGTGTTCTTTAGATGAAACACTACTCCTATGCTTTTCATTACGAAAAATAACATATTAAGAAATATTGTGTTAAACAAGAAGTAAACTATATGTAATTATCAATTACAGCAACTGTCAACTGCATGTGATATTCTAAATGCATTTCAAGGTTTCAAGTGAATTGTTATTAACGTCCTGGTGAGCTTCTTAGGACGGGACCTATAGTTTTTGGTAAAATGGACTACGAACCACTCCGTTCAATGGACCCCGGTGGGATAAATACATTTGAAGCCAAGCTTCTTGCCGTTTAAGCATTTGCATTACTGTCGCGGTTCTCCACTTTTCAAGTTTACAAAATATGTTTCCAGTTGTTGCGCTTCTGTTCCTCTAGAGTTTGATGCGGGTACACTCTAAAAAATGCTGGGGTTTCAGGGACAATACGAATATTGTTAAGCAAACTATCGTTGTCGTAACGAAAAATATAGTCATTTACGATTTGTGACGTATCGGCAGTTACAGTAAATGTTGATTCATCATTGTTAAGTGAATATTGTTAAATGTACCATATTGTTAACCATATTATTAACAATACTGATTTGTTAGCGCGGAACTAAGAATAAATTATTGTTGATTTAAGCATTTTCAAAGATTAATGTGTTGGGCATGCATACACCTTTACCATACTTCTTGTTACGGGATGACAAAGAAAATTATCTCGCCATATTTATCGCCACAACAACAGAAAAAATGAAAAGTTACTGCAAACACACCAACTTTGACCTTTATGATGAGTTCTGGATGATAATTGTGTTGATGCAGATGATGATAAACATAATAACATTAACATTTAAATGTGTGAAGAAATTTACAAATGTTTCTATTACCGTTGTGAAAATGTGTATTTGTACTATTTATAGTTGTGGTCAATAGATGGCACAGCTTTTAAAAGAGATAAACATAGACACCGTAGGTAAGAATGCCACATGAATATTTATTCTTTGCAGATATTAGTGTGAGTCGTATGTTACAAGTAATAGCAGAGGGATTCGCCTAAAACAACACTTTTAAAAAGCGAACATTGCAGTTCAAACCTACTGGCCCGCGAGGCGGACTTCAGTCTCCCAGCGGGAAAGGTTTTATTGAACTACTAATATTATCACTGCAAAATGTTAGTAATACAAAGAAAAATTGTTGTAAAACTTACAATACCAATAGGAATAAAGCTACTACATTTCGGGTGGATTTATTGTAAATTCAACAATAAAGTATTGTTAGTTCGCGTATTGTAAGCTGTAGAGAACAACCATAAAAGTATTGTTAAATTAACAAAACACGCTTAACAATAAAATTTTTGTAAATACAACCATAAATAGTATTGGTTCCAAAATAACCACTTTTTATGGTCCAGTTGACCATAATATCGTCATATTTACTATATTATTTTTTAGGGTGTACATTTCCAATTTAACAAGGTAGAATTGGGCCTAGAAGAAAAACTCTTTAGTGTGATATTTTTACTCTTACGACATTTTCTACTAAAAATTAAACAATTATTAGTAGTTCTACAATTTGTTAAAGGTAAAGGCAACATGATATGCACATTCTGTTCCTGTTGCAGGGGTAAACATGAGAAGCCAGGAAAACTAGGGCAGCCGCAGAAGGCTAGGAAGAATTAGGACAACAGGGACCCAGATAATGGTGGGTGAGATTAACAGGCCCATCAAGAAAATACAATTAGATTATTTCTACGTAGCACGTTTATTCTGCCATTCGGATAAACCTATGCCGGATTAAGCTATTTGGCGGCCCTGGGCTATTAACTTAGTCTTTGGACTAAAGAATGTTAGGGCCCCTGTTACTTATCCACTATAGTCGTAAAAGTAACTGATTTACCTACCTTTGGCGTTACCCCTAAACGAGTGAGGACCCTGGGTTGCAGCCCCTTTAGGACCCTCCCCCCTTATTCCGGCTCTGGGATAAACAAAGATAACAGATGTGTGAAAATACTACATCAGTTCTCAAATTATCATGAATGTTTTCATTTTATTGTCCTGTTATAGCCCTTTTGGTCTTTTAATATCTAGTAACCTGACTTTTATTCGAAATCTAATTCCCTTCTTAGCTGAGTTGAAACACAACACAATCGTTCTTTCCCCCTGTATCAAAATAGCCTTATCTCTATGTTCTTTTCTCAGTCATCAACACTGTTGCACTACGGCTTGTCACTTTGTCCGCGAAACAGGTTTTATTATTTCCTGTTTGCAGCGCCCCAGAAGTTTACTAGATGTTACGAAAGACATGTCTAATCACTCCTCCAGATACACTGGAGCTGGACATTGATTCTTCGTAATGATATAGTTGACATATTTTGTGTCTACGACACATCTAGGCCTACATTCTATGTGATCATGAGTGTAAATTTCATGTCGAAAAATTCACCTATTTGCAAGGCTACTAGTGATCTAGCGCCAGATACTTTTAGATGCAAACTACATATATATGTCTGTATGTACAGTATGTGTGTGGTAACAGAGATATCAAATAAGTTCAATTAATTCCCATCTCCCTAAATTTCTTTGAGCGTCACTAAAGAAAAAACAAAACAGAAACAGCTGCAAATTTTTAATGAAAAAATGTATATTTCGTTTTTTTTTTCAATATCTTCTAAAAGAATTTATGACAACCCCATTACAGCTTCTGTTCATTCTAATTTAAACACGCATACGCAACTAAATGGGTCATTAAAGATAATTATTACTGTATTTATCACCGCAGAGAGAGAGAGAGAGAGAGACCCTCCCTCTGCATTTTTAGAAATAAAAAAGAGAAAGAGGCTTCTCGGTGGTGGTTGAAGAAAAGAGGGAGCTGCTGATATGCTTTCCCTTTTCATCTGGTATGCTTTCTTTTTTTTAAAAAAAGGAAAAGCTTAAATAAAATGGAATTACTTTCATTCAAATGACTTTCTCCATTTCCTCTAGCTCCGTTTTATTTTGAATTTATTTGTAAGAAAGTCTTTTTTCTTGAAAAAAAAAAAGGAAAGAAGATATTTTCAAAAGAAAATTCTCCTCTGCAATACAGGTCTAACCCTGATCTTAATCTAGAAATATTTAAGCAATCATTAATAAAATAAAAATATAAAAGAACCCACCTCCTGTGGAAATAACAAGATAAAAGAACTAAAAAGTCTTGTTTCTTTGTTTTTGTTTTTTAATACTTAAACTAAGATAGTAATAACTTGCATTGTAATAGCGATTAAGCACAGATCCTATTCTTTCTCGGCATTTTTTTTCTCAGGGTTAGAGCAATAAATTCGAACAATTTCCAATACTGCATTCTGATCTGCACAAAAAAAGAGAACGGAGTAGCAACGAATAAAAGCCAGGCCAAAATGGAAAGAGAGAGAATAAGACAAGATGTAAAAGGGAAGATGGCGAAAGATTACCAAAAAAGCAGAGGAGGCAATTACTGTATTTTATGTCATGTGAATTAATCATGTTTTCTTTCTCTCTCTCTCTCTCTCTCTTCTGTAATGAATCCAGACAAGGATATTAAAGGCTCAAAAAGAAAATGAAAAAGGTCTGGTTTGTTCGGTGGCTTGGTTCATTTCAGGGTTTAATAGAGTCCGCAGTTTTTTAATGACACTTTTTCCGATTCGTTTTTTGTCCTCTCTCTCTCTCTCTCTCTCTCTCTCTCTCTCTCTCTCTCTCTCTCTGTCTCTGTGTGTGTGTGTATTTAAAAAATAATGGATTTGGTGTATGTGCTCTGTTTGCAGTATTATTTTCAATTATGTCCTACTAATACAGCAAATAAAGAAACACAATTCTTGTTAATTGGACGAATCAGTCCAGATAAAAATACTGACAATTTAATTAAATATACGGGGTGGTCAGAAAATATATCGACAAATTTCAGAGGTGAAATTTCTGATACGGAAACAAGCAAAAAATGTCATTTTACTGATGCGTCGAATTTCCCTCCGTTTCTGACATAAAAGGGATTCCAACTGAGAGCCCGAAATCGGTCTCTTGAAGTAGTCAATAAAATTATTATAATATTTGGCGATAAATAAGAAATTATGTATTTAACTATAATTGAGTTTCTTCAAGTTGTTATGTATCAAAATGGTGGATATAAAGAATCAAAAAGTTATGCCATCGAGTTGTAAGTGTTGTGAACTCCGAATAATGTTTTACTTTTTCAAACTGCACTGCGTCTGTCCATTATTGGGCATTCCCTATTGATGATAAACATCATATGTGAAACACAGAATGCAGTGTTGCAAACTGTGAATCTTTGTCTGAATATCAATTTTTGACCTCTATGTAACTACGGCTTAGGCCGGCATACGGTTGGGACACAAAAACACTATATAGGGTGTCCCTGAAATAATGGTGTAAGCTTCGGGAGGTGGTTATTTACACCAAATCAAGAAAGAAGTTCTTTTCAAGAAACAAAGTTGACTTGTACCGATGATACATTGTAAATCACTCTAAAAAAAATGATAAATCGCTCTTTCAAGTTTGAAGAATCAATGAAAAATCGCTCTTTCAAGTTAAAAAAATAATAAATTACATCCAAAAGAATGGAATTCCATTTAGAAAGATAACTTTTTCCATCCAAAACGAAAGCGTTTTGTTGGAAACAACCCTTTTCGATTGAAAATTCCACTCTACAAAAAGTGGTCCCTCTTTTCGCTCTAAAAGAGTGAAAAAATACGCTCTTATAAATTAATGTGTAATATCTGTAGGAGGTTGTAAAGAGATTCTTCGAAATCGAAGGATGATTAACAGTCGGGGTGAGAAAAATCAAATGCATTAGATTTGCGGATGATATGGTTCTTGCAGAAAATGAAACATCACTTGAAAAGACACTGCCCCAAAGCTGTAAGGAGCATGGAATGAACATTAGCGTAAAGAAAACGTAAGGGGTGGTAATTGGAAGAAATCGAACTATAGTTAACAAGGAAATTGGAAGAGGAAAAGTGGCTATTTGGAAAGTATTAGTAAGAAGTGAGAATATGAAATGTGAAAAAGAGATTAAGGTGAGAATAGTGATGGCGACTTTACAAAAGAGTGAAGAAAATAATTTGGAAGACTTTGAAATATCGACGTGAAGAATGGAAAAAATCAGCTGAAGATAGAAAGAGACTGGTTAGAAGATTGGTTACTTAAAGATTGTATACTGAGGGATGCAACTGAAGACATGGTTTAGGGAAAGAGAGGAAGAAAAATGAATATTAGTGACAATATTAGTGAGGTAATTGAAAATTGATATAAAAAGGAAATAGCAAGATCGGAATGAAAGGTGCGACCTTAGACTGCCTTGAAGAATCTAATGATTTAAGTACAACACTAATGATGATGATGATACTATAGACTAACTAAAGACGTATTATATTATGCTTAAATTCGAAACTATTGCAATGGTATGTTAACATTGAAAACTTACTCTTCTCGCGTTTCTACAGGAGTAAGGAGTCATCATTTTTGGCCATCATTTCTTGTACGTACTTTGCATCCGAATTTTATACTAAGCTCTTCGTTGCCACGCATTCTTCCTTGTGTATGCTATACCTTTTGAGTATGACTCTTCCATTTGTGTATGATATATATCTATTCATTTTATGTCGTATTGACTTGTCTAGTACAGAATTTATAACGGTTAGTTTATCCAACGTAATATAATTTTGGCTTCTTTGAGGGTTCACTACTTGGAAGACTTTACAAATTATATGAACCCTTGTAAGCATCGTAAGTCTTTTTATTGTGTTTGATGTGTTGGAAGTAATCAGCTTTTCATTTTGTAAGACGTTGTCGTATTAACATAAACCTGTGAACTCCATCAAAGTCGGAGAAAACTTTCTTTTATCGTAGACAACCCTGTCATCTCTCCAGTACATCCTCACTCGACTATGCACTTAAATGCAAAGACGAGAGAAAGAGAGAGAAGGGGGAGGGAGAGAGAGAGAAAGAGGTTGGAGACAGAGAGTCTCACGTTCAAACCTAGTGGGACCCATTGAACGCTTATAGTTTGAAGCTTCTCAAGTTCAGCCAGCACAGAAGCACTGGGAAGAACCCAATCAAGGAGTCAATAGTTTCATATACAATTTGGTTTTTAACCAGGCTCCGTGGTCTGAGGGTTACGTTCGACATAGTAATAGTACTAGGGAGAGAAACAGCTTCGAGTCCCGCTGCCGGACATTGTGAATGAGATTTTCTATAGTTTCCCTCAGTTTTGCAAAACGAATGCCAAGTCACATAAGTCTTTTATCTATACCTTCCACATCTTTGCGCTCGGAAAAATACTTGCAGATGGACATTCTGAGACATGTGATGGGTTAAGACCACAGCTACGAGCTACCTCTTCAGCTTAAATATAATAGTGTGTGTGTGTTTTTTTTTTTATATTTTCTAAGTCTTGTTTCCATAGAATTCTAGCACGCAAGAGGGATGTTGATTTCCCGTCAATGTTGCAGCTTTAACGAAAACAGGACAGTTAGGTTTGAGTTATATGTATGGTCTGTAGGGATATCTGGCTTAGGGTACAGGGAGGATAGGAAAAGTAGTGGCCACGGCCTTATTTTGGGTACCATGTCGGCATTCTCCTGGTGTAACTGAGGGCAACCCTGGAGAATCTGTCAGGATGATCAACTGCGGAGTTCGAACCCGCGTGCCTGCCCATTGCCCTAAGCTAGGATTTTTATGTAATTACATATTCCATTTGCAGCTACGTAGGACGCTAGAAAGTAGAAATGTTCATGAATTGTAACATTAGTATCATTATATGTGAATTTTATTTTACATATTTTTACATATTTCGTTCTACGTTACATATTTCGTGTTGATTTTACATAAACTTACATATTTTGCAATTTTCTTTCTAAGATTTGCTTTTCGACTACCTTTAAAAATGTCCCACGGGACAGAGAGGGATTCTAGATTGTCAGTATATCCAGGGTGTTGCAAAACAATATCAACAAAACCACGTCATTAGATTCCTGACATGAATATAAGAAAGAAAGGTACAAACCATCTAGGATACACATTACACAAATGCTGAGTTTCAGCTCTACAGGGAATGTGGGTTTGGGAAAATGAACTTTAGGGCTTGATATTTCCAATATCGTTAACAGTAGAACCAAGGCGGCATCGTACCCTCAAAGATTTTAAACCTGCTCTATCCAAATATGCATATTCCAAAATTGCGCAATGGGTGCACAAGGGATTCCCTAAAGGACGTAGAGGATTCCTACCTACACGTTCTCTGCAGTAAATGTAGCTCGAAATAAGCATGATGACAGGACCACTTGAGCCAGTGATACCTTGCGACGTGGAAAGCTCGTTTTCAGCTTACAAGTATATCCTTTCTGATCGGCGGCAATCTACAACCGTAGAAAATATGACAAAATACCTGATAGTGCATAAATGTGTTAGTGAGGTGAATTATTAATCATTTAATAAATCACCGTTGTATCTATGAAAAGATAAACAAAGGTACTGGCCGGGTGGCCGAGCGATCTGCGGCGGTAGGCCATCGGCTCGAAGTCCCGGGTTCGAGTCCCGGCAGGGGCATGGGTGTGGGATTTTAACAGCTAAAGGCGAATCGTGACGGGCCGAAGTCCATAGTTACTAGACTGGCCCATATGTAAATAAAGTTTACCAAAGTTTATAAACGAAGGTAAATGTTTATCGCTGCAATAAATAAGCAATATTTTAAACTACACAGAAATATGGGAAAATACTATGCATCAAAGTGTTAGTGAGTTGAATTATGAAAAGCTTAATTCATTGGATCACCTTTGTGTAAATGAAAAGATAGACAAAGCTAAATGTTTATCCCTGCAGTACGTATTTGGTTTATTTGATATTACATAATTTTACCTTAATTACATATTATTATACATATTTCATTAGTTTTTGTTACATATTCATGTACATATTTTGCAATATGATATTAGATAAAAATCCTAACTCTGATAAGGTTCTCATACGTTCCTTGAATTCCTTTTGTGGCTTTTAGGTAACTATGGGTCGGGCCCGCATATGGATGGGGAGAGGATGTGGGAAGAAAGTAGGCCAAGGCCTAGTTCAGAAGGTACCATTAGTCTGATGTGGTTGAGGTAAAACCCTTGAAAAACTTCAATCAGGAAGGCTGGCAGGTGGGGCCGAACCCAGGAATTTCCGAATGCAAAGCCAGCGCTCTACCAACTGAGTTATGGATGATCGGTACGTACATAATTTCTTGTTACGTTACTTACATTACTTATAAAGAAAGACCTCCAATAGTGAAACAAGGTGGATCTGGCGAGAAAATTTGTAATTTATCTCAAGGCACAAACTCAGGGTTCACAACAAATCGTAGTGACATTTACATCACTTCAGCAATATCTTAACTCTTTCGCACGAATGAAACACGATTTGCATTCTCGGTTCTCGTACAATCTGAAATGGCTAATGCACATGAACGACATCCACTGATTCCAATTTAACAACTTTTATTGTTGGATCTGGCCACTTTTACTGCCGCTTATACTCCAAATATTTAAAATCGCTAACTTTCTAGTCACGTTTCACATTTACATTAGGTTCTTATCCGCTTCTTCCACTGCCTTTATCTTCTTAGCCCATTTTGCATTTACAGCAGCTTCTTAGTTACTTTTTACATCTACTTTTGCTTCGAAGCCACTATTTACATTGCCCTTCTCTGTAGCTTCATCGCCATTTTTTACATTTTCTTCAGTTCCTTAAGCACTTCTTTTACATTTACTCTAACTTCTTACATTCCTTCCATTATTTTTAGCTTCTAAGCCCCTTTTTGCATTTCTTCAGCTTCTTAGCCACTTTTTCCATTTGTTTTATCTTCTTAGTCACTTTCTTACATTTACTTTACGTCTTAGCCACTGCTTGCGTTTCTTCAGTTTCTTTGCCATGTTTTGAATTTACTTTACCTTCTTAGACAGTTCTTAACTTGTGTTTGCCTTCTTAGCTTCCTTTTGCTCTTACTTCAGCTTCTTAGTCATTTTTTTGCATTTCTTCAACTCCTTAACCACTTCTTATGTCTTTACTTTAGCTTTTTATCCATTTCAACCATTTTCTTTATCTTCCTAGACTCTTTTTGTACTTACCCCTGCTTCTTGGTCACTTTTTCCATTTGCTCCAGTTTCTTTGTCACTTTGTACATATCAGCATTAAGCTCTTTGTAGAAAAGTGCGCAAGTTGAAGGTCATAAGACCACCGAAAACATAATAGCGAGAGGCAAGGATGACGATGATCTGCGCCTCTTTGTTAGACAATTCGATTGATTCAATCACTCCCTGCTTTATTTCTACTTACGAAAATTATATTCTGAATCATGTGAATCAAAATTTAGCCATTGGCAAGAACCCAGTTGTGGTTAATTTTGCCAGTTTGGAATTAGCATCACTGCATGTATCGGCTACGTTGAAGATACTATAAGTCAATTGCACGTGCTCTTTCTTATCGTATAGAACGTTTTCCAGTGGTGAGGTGGGGTTGACTACCAATTCCATCACGTGCCCTTATCTGACAGAGTGTGTTCCTCGAAAGGGGGGGAGGGGTGTGCAGTTGGATGTAGATCAAAAAGTCTCTTAATGTTATCACGTGCCTTTATCTGGGAATTGTTTACTAGATGGGGCTTGTGATTGGCAAATAATGTCAACCTATTCCATCAAGTACCTTATTTGAAAGAGTATGATCCAGAAGCTGTGAAGTAGACTCAAGCATTTTGGCAGTGGTTTGTAAATGAAAAATATTATTTTAGTTTCCATGTTCACAGAAGAGAAAACCAGAATGTTTACTGTAGATTACGTAAGCCTTTGAGCTACACCGTACCGCATTCTTGTCTTGTGATCTAGCATAATAAATGACAATCATCACATCCACATGCTCCCAAGCGGAGAAGCAAATTTGAGTTTCAACCTTCACATACGAATGATTCTTGGAAACAATGGCAAGGGAAGCAGGGAGAGAGGACGAAGGAGTAACAAAAACACATTTTATTATTCTTTTACTATGAACGAAAGAACATGCACATTCTTCTCAGATTCAAATTTACGAGCCATTTAATTTACGTTCTATCACTTGCTAACAAGAACTCGTAAAGTTTACCAATATCATGTAGTGTTGAAAATCTCACCCTCTTCCTCTCAGACTAACTCACACCAAGAAAAAAGTAAATGTGTTGTGGCATATTTTGTTCACGGACCTCCATAAATCAGGCCCAGAGGAACATATATACAACAGAACGTTATGATCTGTTCTGTTCTACCCTCCCACCCACGCACAATACATAAACAGATTTAACAGTCAGCTACTGTGAATGACGTCACATCATGAATGCACCTAAATTCTCTCTTTCTCTCATGCATCCATTTTCTTTCTGCTATTTTCGGAACAAGGCCAAGGCACAGAGTGAGGAGACGTGTTCTTGAAAAGGAAGAAACCATTGTGCAGAGATAAAGAACAAAATCAGTTAAAAGTTTCCTTTCCTTCTCTCTCTCTCTTCTTCCATTGTGTTTTTCTCTTTGTTTATTTTGTTCTCTCTCTTTTGTTTTCTCTTCTTCTTCTTTTTTGACTTGCTTCTGTTATAGATAAACTGAATACTATGTTTTTAAAACAATACCAAAATTAGATCCTGATCTTCAACATTAGAAATAATCAGTTTGCCACAAGAAGCAACTTGTTGAGTTATTTACAATAGCTATTGAATTCCGAAAAAATACTAGTCAAAATTTTCTGACGCGTTTCGAAAATTTGTTTACCAATTTGCGATATCTTACTGCGAAAGGATGACTATCACTGATTTTACAACGAAAAATCCAATCAATTGCTATGGAAAAAATATGGCTACATTGATTTTCTGGAGAAGTAGCTTTTGTTATTTGTACTCATGAAATATGTTTCTCCGTTTCTGTGGACTTTTGATAGGAACGCATTTTCTCCAATGTCTCTACTAACCACTCAACAAACATTTTTTTTTTTTTTTTTTTTTAGTATTTGCAAGAAGTGAATTTATTTAAAGGAATAATAAGCACATTGATTTACATCCTTTAGAACCGATTTGAAAGCCCATAGACTATATTTTATCGCACTATCAGCGCATGTAGAAGTACAGTTAGCAGTGATGTATCACTGTATTTTTGTGTAACTGGATACTGGCGTTTGTTGCTATTTTACAGTAATAAATAAACAAGAAAGCATCCTTTCATATTTCGTGTTGATTAATTCATGTGAAATTAAAAGACAAAAATCTTTATCAGACGACTCTGAATGGACTATTCGAATAAAATAGCGTAACAATACAATTACAACAGAGGGAAGAAAACGTAACCATCATCATCGGGGAGGCAACGTAAACGTACTTCACATTATTCGTCTCCCAATCGAAACAGAAACTATTACAATCTATGTAATGAATACTTTAAAACGTTGAAGATGGGCACGAATGGATACAATGCATACAGTGTTAAGAATGGTAACATGTAGCATGCTGGTCTAGAAGTGTAAAAAAAAAAAAAAACAATTTTATTGCAAAATACAGTTTACATGCTTGGTTCAATCTTACTTGCCTGATGTGATTTCTGAAGTTTTAAATATTGTAAGCTCTGTAACTAATTATAGGAACCCTATTACGTTGTTTCATAGATAAAACATACTTTCATTTTTCTGTAAGTGAAATAAATTGGAACGCACTACACTGCAATATTGGGTATAATGTGGAATAACTTTACAGTACAAGGAACATTACTTCCAAAATCATTACCGTTTTTTATGTTCATTGGATAAGTTTCTATCCGCTCGTTTGGAAACATTTTAGTCTTAGGGGATGCATAATCGATGATTTTGTTTTTCCAAAAGCGACAGATTCTTCAATTATGTTAACTCCTCTCCTTCATCCCGCTCTTCCACTTTACTTTATTGTTTCAGCATACGATTTATCTTACTTAGTACTGTCAAGGAGTTGAATTTGTCTTCTTCCTCTTCCTCTATTCTCTTCATCATATCTTTCATTGCATCCCGTAGCAGAAAATTTGTTCCAGCCAATGTCCTAACCAGCTCTTTTTACTATTTGTTGTCTCCAGCATTGTACGTACGTATCTTTAGCACGTCTTCATTACACATATTTTATGTCCAACTGATTATTTTTCATTTTTCACCATATGCACATTTTGAAGGCATTCAATTTTCTTCTTCGCCCTTTTCGACTATCCATATAACTCAATATTCCATACAAAACATTTAATCAATCTTTTCCTCAAGTCTTATTCATCAGTGCAAACATGAGATTCTGTTTTTGCTCGAGAATTCTTCTTTGTTATTGATGCCTTTATTTCCTTCTTGCATTTCATATCATTTTATATATATATATAATCATGTTTCATATTCGTTGCTATGGTCACATGTAAACTGTGTAGTGTGTGAGTGTGTATCGGTAAAATACGTATATGTTGATCATTCCATCTAAAGAGATTGAGAGCTACTAGTTATTTTTTTTTTAATTCCAGTTGGTGTACTGACAAGTTTTTTTTTTTTTCAACTGTATTATTCGAGTTTCCATTTCAGGTCAGAAAAAAATATATATAATATGTCATTCTTTTCACTGACAATTTTGTGTTTACGTATACGAGTGTATATGTGTGTGAATAAATCTACATACTAAGGAAATTGATACCAGATCACACAGATGTTTTTTTTTTTCATCTAACTTTTCGTTTGATCGACGTTGCATGACGAATGACGATATATAAACAGAGATTTCTAGTATTTTAATTTCCTGCCCATTTTTTTTAAACTTCTTCTTCTCTCTTTTTCGTTCTTCATTTATTACATCCCTCTACGTTTATAGATGATATATGGAATGTAGAAATAAAGCAAGACAGAGAATGAAATTGCTTTTTTTTTTTTTTACTCTCTCACTTACCTCGAGATAGAAACCATGTTTGTTTATATTGATTATGCGAAGCCACAAGATTGTGCAGTTATATCCTAATATGTAGGCTATATACATCTCTGTCTTGTTTCTTTCATTATTTACTGAAATATGAGTTCTTCTGTTTATACAGCATTCCAAATTACCGGCGAGCTTTTAATATGATTCTAAAAATAACAAGAATAACAAGGACGAAAGGGTCATTTATCATTAAGTAAAACTGTATTCTTTCTTGTTGTGATCCCATGAGTAAATATTTAAGAAAACATAGATTTATGGAGTGTTCTACTGTATACAGCACACACAAAATTAAATTCAAATTTGTAAATTTAGAAACAAATGTATCAAAATTTCATAAAAGGCCGAAACAATCTGTGAGTCAAAAGAATTTTCCTGCGTAATTTGTTACTCCTTTTATTCATCCATTCACTGCAAAAGATTAATGAAAAGATATAAACATTGATTTCTATCGAAACAAGAGAATGAAGATGTGAAATGATGTTTTCAAGGATTATTTTGGTGCTCCTTTTTGTGCAAGTTACACCCCTCAACCGTAAATAATTTTAAAATTAAAAGAATGCAGTTTAGTTCATTATTTTTAACAGCATGCATTTTACTTTCTCTGTTGCTGCTGCCGTTTTGCGTCCATTGGTGTTTTGGTAGTAAACGAATTGATTACCGCATTCGACAAGTTTGTCTAACGATAACATCCGTGTGGATTCCCCTCACTATCCGTGTCGATTCCCGTGGTACTTTCACGCAGTTCCTGCAGGTGTCGCTACTCTACTTCAGTGTACGAGGAAATTTCCAAGAAACCAATATACACTGTATGCCAGCGATGAAGTTCGAAGCAACGGCAAGTGAAAAGGGTAAGAAGCTGTTGGTGATAGACGGTTACAAATTCCATAAGTGTCTCGTCGGTGGCGTTGAAATATATAAATGTACGAGGAGAACATGTAAGTGTTTTGCAAAACTAAATTCTTTAAATTGTATTGTCGATTCGCAATTAGATCATAACCATGAACAGAATGACCCTGTTACGTTAAACCGGCATGGCAGAGACTCAATAATTTAGTCAAGAGGAAGGCTGAAGAAAATTTGTGTGAGAGGTCCTCCAAACTTATACGCATCGAGTTAGCTAATAGTGAACACATGATTTGGTTCGAATAAGGAAAAAATATAATGCTGCTCGCTCACGCAAGTTTCCGAAGTTTCCCAATAGCTTACAAGAACTACATCAAGCACTGGCGAAAAATGTTTTCAACACAAACAGGGAGGAAACCTTTTTGTTTGTGAACGACTCGGAAAAGAGTATTGTGGGTTTCTCATGTCAAAGCAATCTGGATTTTCTGAAAGATTAGAGAACTTCATTTGTAGATGGAACTGTCAAGAGCTGCCCTAAGCTGTTCCGCCAAATAAAACATCTGGGACATACAAGGAAGCTTTGTCTTTAATTAAAAATAACGCCAATCCCGACATTATAAACGTTGACTTTGAGACTGCAATTCACCATGCAATTCCATACGTTTGGCCCCAACGACTATAAAGGCCTGCAGATTCCATCTCGGACAATCATGGCGGAGAAAATTTCAGTCATTTGGCTTGTCAAATGATTTTAAATCAAAGGAATCTGAATTAGGAAGACTTCTCAAAACCTTGTCTGGACCGCCTCTTCTCCCACCTGATCAAATTGAAGACTGCTTCGTAGAAGACCTAATGTTTTGCAGACCTACGCATAAACAACTGGATGGCTTTTTTGATTATTTACTTGAGAACTATATAAAAAAAAACAAATGGAAATATTATCAGATTCTAGCATTACCTGGTATGAATATCTTCAAAAAATTTGCCACAAATTTCTTCCATCTACATAATTTCATTACTTATGTTCGACAGTTGCAATCATACTGCATGTAGACTAGTGTTTCTTAACAAATGGTCTGCGTCATCTTCATTACTGTGTGTGTTTTGTGACTCTGTTTAGTGAATGAATATTGGAGTTTAGTGACTGAAAATATTTTCGTGGTATGTGCTCAGTGGTGCTAACGAAGTTGACGTGTCAAAAGTACTTTTATTCAGTTTCTGTGGTTTGTTCATTGTATTAAATTTCTCAAATTTACATAGGAACCTGAATTTTTCATCTGAGTAATTCAAAGGTTGTAACTAGGGATTATTTGGTGACTTTGGTGATCTATAACCTCACAATGCTCTCTTACTGAATAAATTCGAGCGCAGACAAGTCAAGATGTACTATATGGGATAAATACGGTAACAGTTAATAAGAATCAACACGTCCGCTAGGGGTAAATACGCTGTCACCACATGGGAATCAACACGTACGCTAGGGGATAAATGCACTGGCAGCTAATAGGAATCAACACGTACGTTTTGGAATCGATTCGGTATCAGACTTCTCTGTAATGGTCTGACTAAATTCAAAAGCTAATCTCATCATTGCTCGAAATTGCTTCGTTGCTACACTCTTCATATATGATAACGCTAGACCTCATAAGCCAACGACGTTTAACTATTCATACAGCCACCATATGCAAGAAATTGGAGAAATTTGAATTGTATATATGGCCTTTAGGCATCTAAGGCTCAGGTCAAGATAGGGGAGGGAAAAGGATTCGGGAAATTCGGGTTTGGTGCAAGAAATAAAGTGGCCATCCATTAGTAATGACTTAAATCCAATGGAACATATTTAGGACCAACAGCATAGATATATCAGAGCGAGACAATCTCCCCAAACACTTCGCTTCCTATAGAAGGAGATATTGTGGAAAGAATGGAGACATCTTCCTCAGGTGGAAGTATGGCCTCTAGTAAGAAGCACTGCACACTCGTAATAATGATATATTCCGTGCCAGGGGAAAATGTTTTCTACATTAATTTCTTCTGTCACTCGGTCAACAATCATCATGTACACTTGTTTTACGTCTGTGGTCAGTGATCATTTGTTAAAGAAAGAATGCCCTTTACTGAAAAACCTATGACGATTTTTACATATACCAGGTGCGTAAATGTGAAACCGGAATTTATATACAGAAAAGATACAGTGATTGGATGACAATGCTAAGAACTATTTTATTCGAAGTATTGGCCATCGCTAGCGATACATTTCTGCCATCGTTCCGGCAATATGTGGGATGCCAGACCAAAAAAACTGTGCCTCTTGTGCTGCAAACCAGTCATCAAGCTATTTTCGTACATTTTCGTAAGATGTGAAGCGCTGGTCAGCAAGTGCGTGTCCCATGGATGCAAATAAGTGAAAATTGGAATGCGCCAAGTCTGGTGAGTAAGCCGCATGTGGAAGGATTTCCCAACCAAACGTAGCAATCTTTTCCTTGACCGGTTTTGCTGTGTGGGAGGCTGCATTATCGTGAAGCACAATCATTTTATGTTGTCTTTGGTCATATTCTGGTCGTTTTTCACCCAAAGCTTGATGCAAATCGATCATTTGTTGTCGGTAACGGTTTCGCCAGGTTTCAGCAGTTCATAATAGATCACTCCCTTTTGATCCCACCAAACACAGTCTTCCGTCAATAGCGATCTGGTCTTGCAGTCGATGTCGCCGGTTCTCCTGGAGTTACCCATGATCTTTTACGCTTAGGATTCTCGAAATAGATCCACTTTTCGTCACCAGTCACAATTCGATGGAGGAATGATTTCCTTTTGTACCTGGTGAGCAGAATTTCGCAAGTGTTTTTTCGGTTTTCCTGCTTCGTTCAGTCAATGCATGTGGAACCCATTTTCCCACCTTCTTAATCTTGCCCATGGCTTTTAAATATATGGAAACTGCTTCTCGTGTCACATTTAATTAATCCGCGAGTTGTTGTTGCGTTTGAGCGTCATCCTCATCCAATAATTCTTGCAATTCCCTGTCTGCAAACTTTTTCGGTGGTCTTCCACATTCTTCGTTTCTTACATCAAAATCGCCACTTTTAAATTTTGTAAACCACGCATAGCACTGTGACATACCAAGAGCATGATCACCGTAAGCTTCGACAAGCATGCGATGCGATTCTGCAACAGTTTTCTTCAAATGGTAACAAAAAATCAATGCTGTCCGCACATTGTAGTTTGTAGGTACAGATTGCGCCATGTTCAACGCTATTAAACACTACACTATGACATTAAACTTGTCTGGTTGTGACTTGCAAATCGTTATCAGCATTCAAAACAAGCAACTGGCGCCAAGGACGCAGTATTACGGTAACGACAGTGACATCTAACGCCGTCTATGCACAAATTCCAGTTTCATATTTACACACCTGGTATTTAGTCTAAACAGATGAGTTATATAGGGTACTATGCTCGTTTTGTAAGCAGAAGAAACTTTTTTTAAAATTTTTTTTTTAGACAAAGAACATTAGCTCTCGTTTTATTCTAACTTTTTAAGCATGAATTTGTAATATTTAAGTAAGGTAATTAAGAACACCTTTTATTTAGATAATTACAACATAAATTAAACGCTAGACACTGTAAGATTACACATATTTTTCGGTATGTATGAGTAGAACACCAACGGTCATTGAATTTCGAGTTTGGTTGGGCCAATGTTGGAGATGCAGGTTGGCAAAAGGAAGACCGAGCGGTCAAACAAACGGTTCCCGAACAATGCTGCCCTGCCGTGGCCCAACCGTCTGGAAGTCGTTGACCCAAGCTACATTGCTACATCAGCGCAATTTAAAAGATTTCTAAACGAAAAAGCATTACGACGTTCGTGAGATATCATATCTGTAGGTTCCAAAGTTTCCTGACTTTGACTCTTAAATCAAAAATATTTCGTTTCAAAATTCACGATGGTGGCAGCCCGAAATATCGAAATTTTAAACAACCATCCGATTATGAATAAATTTCAGATCTAAGGATTCCAAAGATCGCGGAGTTTAGTTCTGACATCAGAAATCTTTCAGAAGGCTATAAATGGCTGTCGAAATCCGAAATCCAGCTCTAAAACAGCTTCATTTTATAAGAACAAAAACATCATATAAAAGAAGAAAAGTCAGTGTGTTATAATTGTCCTTATAATATTCAAAGTATGGAATTGGCTTCTTAAAATAGACATTTGACGAGATGGACAATAACGTAACTAGTGCCCATACTTAAATATTACTAACAACTCCTGGACAATTATACAATTGAAACTTGAATCATATATCTTTAATAGGTTACGGTACATCGCAAGCTCATGCACATTATACTTTCAAATGAGTCACTTTCCATAACCAAACCGAAGAGTTAATAACAGAGATTAGCTTCTTCATAAATTTCTACAACGTTAGTTTTCGTTAGATGCAGTCGTGTTAGGTAAATAACTTCTGTTGCAAATACTCAATAACAGCATGCAGAAGAGTAGCACATCAATGTACACAAAAATGCTATACAATACATTCAAATATCAACATAACTGATCATGCATTTTCCTTAACTCACTTAGACATCAAGCCACGTAATCACATACAAAAGTCTAGCTCGATAAAATTAAATGAAGTTCCATTCGTTACACATCATAGTTTACATTGTTACATTCACAGCAAGCTACTTCATGTGATAGTTCCACATTCATCCAAAATATCATTTCTAATTTACCTTTCTCAGAATAACTTCTAGTAGTGATGAAACACAGCTTTCTAAAACTGTGCGACACAAACATAACACACAAATCCTTCCAGCTAAATGCATTATTCCAACAAAATTTCTCGTTAAGACCCCG
Source organism: Lepisma saccharinum (assembly GCA_022664845.1). Taxonomy (NCBI): domain Eukaryota; kingdom Metazoa; phylum Arthropoda; class Insecta; order Zygentoma; family Lepismatidae; genus Lepisma; species Lepisma saccharinum. Next base: position 25,073 of record JAGDQP010021615.1, read on the forward strand.
AGACAAATATATCACCGAACACCAGACATATTAAGAAAAAGCTGATACTCAATTTTATTTATTTCAACCAACAACACACTTAATCAAGTAGTTTCATGCAAATACAGCTCGATAATAGGCTGTGACGTCAAACCATAGAGTCAACAATAGGTAGAGAGTGCATTCAATAACGTTATCAACCATAGAGTATCTAAAAGATAGATATGACATCAAACAAAAATAATCTTCAAAATCCATTTCAACAAAATTTGTGTTAAATATCATATTCGAGGGTTCTTAAGATTAGGAAACCTACAAAAACTAATAATTTCAGGAACTAAGATGCTCGTACCTGAAATTTCTTCATTTTTTAAAATTTCTTTATCTGGGAAATCCGCGAAGGACGCTGGCGCCAGCTTTATTTGAAGGAAAACATACAATAAAATAAAGAAGACACTTTTCAAGCATATTCGCTTTCTTATTTAGTCATTTTGTATTCTCTGATATTGGTAGGCATCTATATATAGCCTTTGTCCCTAATAAATCTGAGAAATGGCGTTCATCGGCGAAGAAATTAAGAACACTCTGTCGAAGAAAATAAGGCTAGGCTAGTATTATTGATCGTGGTTTTCTTAGTACAACACCAGCCTTCACCTGATGAAACTTAGGAAAAATCTTTCAAAACTCATTCAATAAGCTAACACAATTGTAGCACTCTAGCAAGTCCAGTTCTGCAAGAACTTTGCAACTACGCTGCAGGAATACACAACCAAAGTCGTCATTACACTGATAAAAAAATATATACATAATTTTTTCAACCTGCAATGCAAAATCGAGATGTCAATAAACTTTTCCCTGCAAAGAATGCTTTAATTAACTTATAACGACAAAAAAGAAAAAAAAGAAGAAACCTACAGCCTTTTCAATATTTGTGGATGTTAACTTGATAAGAACAAGAAGGCATTCTGTTAACGCGTATCAATCTCTCATGGAACTATACTACAACAAAACAGATCTATTTCCTGAAACAAAGAAAGAAAAAAATAAAGGTAATTCAAATTGGAACAACCAAATATCAGCGTGTTGGTTGGTTTGGTTCTCGGTTTGTTAGGTTAAACAACAACGCTTCAATGTTTACTTTTCCATTATGCTAGTAGCGAATGGAAAACATGAACCCCGTGATTGGTTTTGCTGATTCGTAATATTTGCTTGCTCAGGACGCCACGTTACGCTTTCGAAATTGAAACAGTAACAAAGGAACAGTTTGCAGTTATTACTTCACAGAATAACATAACATAAGCGTAACACGCTATTAAAAAAGTCAATAATACTATATGAAAAGTAATTTTTAAGAGAATGGACCTTACGAAAAGAAGTTAATAGTTCTTAGATCGAATGCAACCAAAGCCTCTCTACATTCAAGAAACATTCAAAAAGAAATCAAAAAGAGTTCTGGCATTTGAGAGAGAGAGAGAAATATTTAAATTTCTTTGCTAGAGTTGTGCGACTTCTGAATTTCAATATCGAAATAGATACCGCTGATACATCGAAAAGCGATCGATATATCGAAAATCAAAATATCTAACATTGCATATCGAAAATCAAAATATCGAACATTGCATATCGAAAATCAAAATATCGAACATTGCATATCGAAAATCAAAATATCGAACATTGCATATCGAAAAATAGTTGGAAATTGATAATTGTTCATATCGAAATATCGTAGAAAATCGAATATCGATCAAGTCGAAAAATAGTTTGATATCATATTCTACGTCAATTATGCACCCATTGGGGGAAGAAAGAAGTTAATTCAAGGTACCATCCTAGTATTTGAAGTTTTATTAATAAGATTCTGGAGTCTCTCTCAAGATGCCCTGCTTCACATTCATCCTAGAGCCGATGTTTCCAATCTTTGAGCATGCTTTCCTTGTGGAGAATTCAAGCCTTACTATTACAGTAAGGTTAATTAAAGAAAAGTATCCTCGCCGAAGCAAAATCCTGCTGTTAGCAATTGAATGAAAACCTCGAATAAGACTCTATGTTACACTATTGTGAAATTTATTTTATTTTACGTAGAAAAAAAAGTATAATGCAGGTTCCTCAACACAACATGCCAGTAGAATTGGTTTTAAAAATATTCTACTAAATGGCTCGACAATGTCCTTCCGAAGGTATGAAAACTGGCTTCGTAATCAGTGGGTTCCAAAATAAATATTAGGTTTTATCCCCTTTTCAACAATGTAATGTAGACCCTTATTCGTGGCTTTGATTCAATTGTGAGACCAGCAGCATACTGTGGCTCTGAACCTCGAGAGCATGCGCTAATATGATATACAGTAAGTTAATTATGATGTGCATAGAGTTCTCAAGATATACAGAGGGGGTACCAGGTGAAAAGGTTGGAAACCAATGTTCTAGAGGTTCTTGATTGAGACAAATAAGTTCCAATAACTACACAGTTAAAAGTCACTAACCATCAAGTTGATAATCATCAGAAGCAGAACGTGTTAGGGCATTCTTTTACAATTAACAAAGTAATTTGTTTGAATTAACATATACGAGGCTTTCCATAATAAAATTAATATTTCTCTTATTTTGCATTTATTTTATTTTATTTTTCTTATTTTATATTTATTTATCTAATGTAAGTTATTACTAGGACACGGATTCTTCGGTTTTAACCTACATTTTATTCCTTACTTGCTAACATCACTATTGTAACATATGTTTTAAGTTTCAGTCATTTGTTAGTCAAATATTCGACGCTAAATTGAACATTTCAGAGAGAGAGAGAGAGAGAGAGAGAGAGAGAGAGAGAGAGAGAGAGA
>JAGDQP010021616.1:0-20369 GCA_022664845.1 Lepisma saccharinum
GTCCAAAAACTTCTAGCATCGCGATTAATATCAAGGAAATTGAAATTAAAAATATACAGAACGGTTATTCTGCCAGTAATTCTCTACGGTTGCGAAAGTTGGAGTACGACCCTAGCAGATGAACATAAATTACGTGTATTTGAAAATAAGGTTTTGAGAAAGATATATGGGCCAAAACGCGACGAGATGACTGGAGAGTGGAGGAGACTGCATAATGAATAACTCCACGGACTGTACGATTCACCAGATGTTGTAAAAATAATGAAATCGAGACGACTAAGGTGGGCAGGGCATGTAGCTCGGATGGGGGAAAAACGAAGATTATATTCAATCCTGGTTGGAAGGCCCGATGGAAAGAGGCCATTGGGAAGACCGAGACGTCGTTGGGAGGACAATATTAGAAGAGATCTTCGAGAAGTAGGTGTTCGTGATGAAAACTGGCTTGATACTGCCCAGGATAGAATCCAATGGCGAACGTTTGTTACTGCGGCGATGAACTTGCGAGTTCCATAAGCCATAGAGTTAGTTAGTTAGTTAGTTAGTTAGTGACCTATACGCTGAAAACAGGAAGAATATAGATTCTAGACGCAATCTGTGGAACGAAAGTTCATGAAAGAAAAAGAATGTCACGTCATATTTTATGGATCGTTCAAATATTAGGTCAACATCCACGGGCTTTGCTTATTTTTGCTGGACGTCTATGTATCAGCGATCCGATTAGGCATCTGCTTAATGTTACTTACTATAAGTGGAGGCGGAAGTCTAATATGATTAAAGATGTACTGACGTTAATATTTGAACGATCCCTTGTGAATCAAATAGAACTCCGATGTGATTCTAATAGAACTGCGAAATACAGAAAATTAAATGTTTGTTTTAACAGGAATTAATTTTCTTATGTTATAAGTTATAACGTCATAATCGTTATAGCTTTCGTTTGTAGTATAAGTCAATGGAGCACCTATCGAAGTCTAGAAATTAACAATGCGAATAGTATTGGAATAACCAGCAATCTAAGGAACATTTTTATAGTATTTCACCTGGTGGGATCTAGTTTAGTTTGCACCGATCTTGTCAAATAGTCACAAAATTTAAGATAAGGGTGACAACTTGTTCAACTTCAATCAAATTAATAAGATTGATCCTCTTTCTGATAGAAATGGGCTGGCATGGGATTTGGCAAGGATATGAAATGGTGAGATTCTGTAGATGCGAGCGTGCCAAGATCTGGTGGCCACGAAAAACGATTGTGAACTGTGCTACGAGTGATTAAAAAAAAAGACACATTTCACAAAACATTGGAAAAGACACAGCGCAAGTTGCGCTATTCCAGCTAAACTGTTCGACAGGTTTATGAATTCTTTTTCTTTTCTTTCTTTTTTCCTTTTTTTTTTACAGAAACAACGTCCGCGGACCACACTTTGAGAAACATTAGTACAAAGCAAAATAATAATAATCATAGTCTAATACACAACGAAGTAGAAGGCCAGACGAGAGGAGAAGTTTAATATTACGTTCAAGGACCTCTCGCTATCTTGAAAAAACATAATGATGATGAGCACATGCTCGCAACACTTGAGAAAGGCTTTGAAGAGTTGCCCGTGGCATGTGAGGGCTTCCCAAAAACACACCCACGTGGTTCCAAGAAACTCAAGGCCACAATTTTAATGTAGGAATAAAGACTCAAACGCAACAGGATGCTCTAAAATTATTTTAGAACCCTGCAGATCGCAAAAGAAACACGAACTTAAGAGTACCTGTACACTGCATGAAAGTCATAGGCTGGAACGACACAGCAATATTGAGATCCCTGTAATTTACTTCTGACACAGAGGGCGGGGCAAGTATACTGTACTTCAAGAGTACTTTTGACAGCTTTTTCTGCCAGTCCCCTATCTTTAGCAGCTAGGATCGAGTTACTTTAGTCCTCTGCTAATATGCAAATTTGAGAAAGGTACTGCGGAAGTTTGACCATTACACATTTTAACATAAGAAATTTTAATAGTATTCAAAAACTTCGACAGCATATTACATGGACATAAAAAGAAATCTTCTCATAGTATGTGTTCAAAAATGTTTTTTTTTTTTTCAATTGTTGTTGTTTCGAAAGTGAATCTGCATAAACACACGACAGGTGTACGGATGAAATAAAGAATAAATGCTCTCTTAATCTTTTCCTAGCAGTATCTTCCCCGTTAGCACCGTAAACTTAAATAAAGCAGGATTGTACCCAGTCTGGCATTGCAAATCTGCAAACTTGCTACACGCTTAATTTAGAAAGGATTTTTTTAAATACGCTTTTTTAAGATGTACTAAAAAGTAAAAAAAAATAAATAATAAATTGAATTAATCTTATGAATCGGAAAATAAAAGCGTGGGTGCTCTTAGATATTATGATTTTATGATAAGGTAAGCAAGAGAACCCACGCTTTTATTTTCCGATTCATAAGATTAATTCAATTTATTATTTTTTTACTTTTTAGTCCATCTTAAAAAAGCATGTTTTCAAAATCCTTTTTAACTTAATTTTTTTATGAATATTAAACTCCCTACGAGATAGGCAACCCAAACTTCACACAATAGATGCGGCGTTGCGTGCATTTAAGGATAATTTACAATTATTTTATTAATTACAGTTAACTGATTATTCTATCGTATATCTAATGATTGAATATTGTATTGTCATCGGAAGCAAGCAAGTTTACAAATTTCAAAGAAATCGGTTGATGGGAAGTGAGTTAAAAATAAATTACAAGATTTGAACCAGAGATGATTACAGAGCAAGTTAATATAAAGCGTGTAAAAATAAATTGAAAGGGATCCACCGACCAAGTTGGACGTTTTCAGATGGACTGAGCCTTATTTGTAGAGCTTTCATTGATTACTAATAAAAATCAATGGTTTCTAATAAAAGTTCTTGTATTGTGCACACCAGAAAAAAACTGCTTCAGAACTTTGCTTTCATGAGTATCACTGACGAAGAATTACATGAAGTTCATTGCATGATATTTGTGTACGTGGTGTTTCGTTGGATTCCAGAATTTGATCAGAACATTTTCTAACTTCTTGCTGAACTATTACACTAAACATTAAAATGATCTTTTGAGTGTTGGGAGAAATGTTAATAAGAAGCGCAAATACAATGCTCTAATGGGTTAAAAGAAATCATGTGAGTGGTCACGTAGAATGCGTCAATTTGTTTGTTATGTTTATTTTCAATTACGGGCTGAGGGTGTGTCAATTTCATTCGTACGTGTGCAGCAAAGCTGGCACACCATTTGATACCATTCATTATTTCGACCAGCTGATAAGTTGCATTTAAATGCTAATTATATTTGTGGTTAATTCAGGATCTTAAAAATTTGTACACAACACTTTTGCTTATACATATTATTTATGTGAACAACATGCGACAAAAGTGTAACTGATAAATAATTAATTTAATTAAAAATTATCTGTTTCGTTCATGTATAGCACACGTTTCTTTCGAAATCTGCTTTGAAAAGCAAAAAGCAGCAGCTTGCTCTCTTCAGTCAGAAGGGCCACTCGTGTCACGTGAGCGGTGCTGCTACATGGCAGTGTTCCGGCCTCTATGGAGTTCGGCCGTGGTTTTATAAATAAACTTGTGTTTTCAGACTTAGATCACACTAATGGTAAGTTACTAATTGTTTTGAACCAAACTTTTGGCCACTGCGCCCGTCCTTATGGAAGAAAGCACTTTAAATTATGCTTTCTGGAGGTTTCCTGATGCACCTCTCCTCTGCCAAGTTTGGTCGAAAAAGCGCTCGGAACCATCGATAGGCTTACTTGTTAGAAGTCTTTGTTAGGCAGTGATTCTGTCAGACCCCTCTGTGGGGTGTCACCCCAAAAACTCTCGAGTGCACCCCAACTTTAAAGTTTTTAAGGTAAAAAATGGATAGAAAAAGTGCAAAGCTTCACTTACACCCTCCCAATTTTGACTTAACACCCCACCAAACTGAAAATTCTAGTGAAATCCCTTAACCTTCTCTCATATTTTCTAACTTTTTCTTGTTCTTTCAATTTTACCCCTATACAGTCGTTGCAACCTTTGACGATTTCTATTAGCTTATAGGTTTATTATGTGCCTTATATTCATGCTCCGAAAGCAATATTATATACAGTGTTATCTCACTCTTATTGTAAGCGTTTGTTATTTCTTTATTCAATAAAGAAACATTATTCGTCACAATAAAAAATACTGTGCGTATTACCGTACCCAAGCACCCCAGTTGTCAGCGTTGCCAACGTACTTTAAAACTCAATTTTTCAATTTGCTCCCAGCACCAAACTTGTCATAAACTTCATTCAACATATTAAAAATGTACTGTGGGTGTTCCGGTCCCTAAGCACCTCAGTTGTCAGTGTTGTCAACCTATCTTACAAAAATGAATGTGTGTGTCTGAGATGGTACCAAGGAACCCTTGAAGCCTTTGCGATTGTTAGTAGAACCGCGCCGCTCACTTGTTTAAGTACCGTAAAGCGGGCGACTTGAGACAGCTGTATAATTTTAGAATTTACATTTAGCCACATTGATAACTGATACAGATTTCGCGCGTGATCGTCAGTTGTTGCATTGTGGTATGTACGATAAGTATTCTGAGTGAAGATTTTGCAAGTCATGTACGTGTATGTGGTTCCTAAAAGAGTATCATTGTTGAGGTCAATTCTCCGTCGGAAAATAAATTCTAGGTGTATATGTTGACCATATATCGTATATAGAGCAAATGAAGAGTTAGTGTTTATATTTGTTGGAGATCTAAAATTGTGTTTATGATCATTTTGTAATATTGTGTATTTCTCTCTATTTTGTATTTGGGCTCTTTTCAAAGACGAAACTGCAACCGAAGAAATTCTTTCTAATTGGTCTGTGACTGTGTGGTGACTATTTGGGTACCATGTGTGTGTTTGGTCTCATGTCACCCTCGTCCTGCTACAGAAAACCAGAGCAGAAGGAGGGAAGAGGGTGGAAGGAAGAAGCAAGTGGACAGTAAAAGAACAGACAAAGGGCAGTGAGACTGAGAAGTGACCCTTGATTGCTGAAACAAGCGAGTCTCGTATAATCGTGTGTGTATGTGTATATGTGTGGGCGGCATTGTAAATACAAACGTAATTGTGTATATATCTTCCATCTTTTGTATATAATACGTAATCAATATATATATTGGGTCTTTCCCCATTTATGTCTTTCAATTAACTCCAGCAGCTTCCGTGTACGGAACAATATTGTTTTAACGTGATTGCAAGGCTAGTTTACAGTTTAGGGTGTACCTCAGAAGCGAAAGAAAGGCGCTACTTCTTCCTCACATTGGACTGATTCTACTGTAGATTTCCTGAAATTGGTTAAAGAAATATCAGCACAACAAAGCAACGTAGAAGACGAATTGATGTTGTGCTTGGGAACAGTGTTGGTGAATATTCAGAAAGTGCTAATGGTCAAGAAGAAGAAAACATGTTGGAAAGTGAATTTTCTAATTTGGATGAGGGTGGTCTGCTCTACACGAGCGGTTTGTTCGGGTGGTCTGCTCGGTGTTACACTCTCTGCACTTGAAGTGTAAGTTAGTACAGAACTGTATTAAGTATTTTACGTCACAGTGTCTACCTTGGAGGAATTAGATAGAAGGAGACGCCCAAGCTGCCAAATTTTGAAGCTGAAAATGGCCGCCCGTCAATCGTCCAGTGCGGCCATCCGCCATCTTGCGTCTGGAAGAAAACCACGAAATCCCTATTGTTTTATGTACACCATACAGATAATATTTATATGAAATCTATATCATATGTTATTATACTTACATTTGCTTTTTAGGTAACGTTTAAATTAACTCCAGGTGCAGTTGAATAAAAGAATCTAGCAGAATAAACACTGTACAATGAAAATATTGACATCTGTAGCCGTTAACTGCGTAAGACCCCTGGCCACATAGGTAGATGTGCTCATTAAGGAATTCCTCTGCGAACGCGGCCGACACAGCTTTATGAGTTCAAAATCCGATCAGGGCGTGGATGTTCCTTTTTTTCCTTCACTTTTGATCCAGAGGAAGGTAATGACAAATCACCATTGGTTCACCTTGTCCAGAGGCCTTCTCAGTCCTTTTAAATTTTCCTTCATTTATTACTTGCATTATCCTCATTATACGTAGACTTAACTTGTAATATATATATATATATAATTAAAAAATTCTAAACCAGAAAAAAAGGAAAACGTTGGAATTCCTTATTTGGTCAAACGTTGATACGGTCACCCTATAAATCACATTATTGAATTGTAATCACATTTAATTTACACGTGAAGGTTTGGTATTATGGTTAAAGAATACAAACACACAGATAATTTGTCAGTGCTTATAAAGTATTGTACAGCTCAACATAAAGAGTAACCAAAACTTTCAGTGAACATCGAGAGCTGGATAACGAAAAACAATTCCCCAAAGTGCATTAAATATAATGAATACTACTGACATTTCCTTTAGTCAGTTTTCTTGTTATTAATTTAGATATATAAGAAAAAATAGAACAGTAATCCTTCTCTTTAAATTCCCGATTTAACATATTGACGGCATAATGAAAAGCATAGAAAAGCACTCTTAATTGTCTCCATGCCATCAATTTATTATATCATTTTATATTTCGACAGAAGTTTTCTCTAACATTCCCCTGTGAAATGTGACATTGGGACCACCCTTCTTTTTGAACATGTTTATGCATCCAAAAGCGACACAACTCATTACCATTTTAAAAATAACAGAAAAGCACAAAGAATGATCTGATTTTTTGCATGTCTGTGAATGCAATACTTCAGTTTTATTCCATACGCAATATGGCGGACCGTGATACATACAACCGAGGCGGCGGCCATTTTCGGCTTCAATTTATTTTCGAAGTAGGGGTACGTTTGGGCGTCTCCTTCTATTTTATTCCTCCATGGTGTCTACCCGTGCAATCACGGGTTGATGTTTATTTCATTCTGCTAGCAAGTATCGTCAGGTGTAATCCATTCTCTCACACACATACACTCAGGGAGAACGGAGTACAACTCTCAGCTGTTTGCACCGACCTGCACTCGCTGCACTCCCTGCCTAGCCGGGGCACGAAGTGTTTGCCTTGGATTACACTACTTGCTCATGTGCCTGCCATCCGAACAGTTTAAGTTTCACCTGCGCCACCCACTCGAACGCAAAAGTGCGCACTAGTTCAAGTATGCAACACGCTCGAACAAACTGTAAGATAACAGCAACAATGAAATTATGGAAGAAGTCACAAATGCAGACACAGTTGTTTCATTAAAAGATACCAGTTCTCTTTTCAATACACAGTTGTTTCATTAGAAGATACCAGTTCTCTCTTCAATCTAGAGAACTTGTTTTTGTCAGTTTTGAATTTAAAAAAAAAAGGGGGGGGGACGCCGATTGCGATTTCTAGCCAGAATATTAACATCGAGAGAAATATTATGACCGCGAGTTTTGTGAAAGAAAGTGCAAAGGAGAAGGAAGTTTTCCATGTGGAAAATATTATGAGCACATTTAAGCCACCTACAATTATTTTAAGGCGCGCCGCTTTATTTAATTTGTTCATGTTTACTTAAAATTATTTTTCTAGTGTGTAAGTTCAATAACTTTAATGTACCAAATGTTATACTGTATGTTTACATTATTGAAGTTTAGTACTTTAAAACCATCTTTGTAATATTGGAAAAAAAAATTTAAAAGCCCAATTTTTGTCTCAACGAATCATAATATCCACATTATTTGAGACTAACCATGTCTCAAGTCACCCCAGATAACCGGGTGACATGAGACAATGCATTACAATTTATAACCGATGTGTTTCTGACGAATAAAAGTTGTTAACATCATGTATCCAATCATAAATGAGTATTTGCACAAATCCATATCAAATATCCTTCGAAAACGAAATATAAAGTGTCTAAACCTGAGTAAACATTCAAAATCTGTCTCAAGTCACCCCGTTTGACGGTAATGCATTTTCTAAAAGCCTTACAAATAAAATAATAATAATAAAAAACATGCGCTAACTAAATTCATGTTGAATTTATTTATGGCCGTTAGTATATCCGGCTCAGGCCGCGACATTCATATCGGGATTATGCAAAACAATAAATTTGCAAGTACAATTCAGAATAATGATTTCCTGCTAATAAAACTCAAGCTCGAACAGTAAAAGCTTAAAAAAGAAAAGAAAGAAAGAAAAGAAAAATGAACTACAGAAAAATAGACCTTCTGCACACAGAGCGATTAGTTAGTTGACTCAATGTTCACTTGATCAGGTATAATTTTAAATTCAATATCAGGTAGGAGGAGAATTTTAGCAAACAGAAATACTGCATATGCACAGAAATAAAAAGTATTGTTTAAGGCTGAATCCAAGTGGGTTTTCCCACCTTTTTCATTTTGCGTCAATTACTCAAGTTTCAGTAGAAGAAAACAGAAATTAACTTTCACGAATAGAAGTTCGTTTCGTCCTTCAATAATGAGAACAATTAATTTTAATTAAATGCCAGTAGTAACTGCAGGATTGTGTGCAGACACTTTTGGGACATTATTCTGTCCCAAAAGTGTCTGCACACAATCCTGAGTTGATTAATTGTACTCATTATTGGAGGACGAAACGAACTTTGGTCTGTGAAAGTTAATTTGTTTTCTTCTATTGAAAATTGAGAAATTGACGTAAAATGAAAAAGGCGGGAAAACCCACTTGGATTCAGTCTTAAGGATGATCTAAAGCAACGATTTCAAACAAAAGATGGTAGCACTATCTCCGTATATGTCAAATGCATTTTCACTGTTACACGAAATTTCATTGTTGCTCTCACAAATTCAAGACTAGAGAGTTCAAACTTTCAGGGAAGAAAGTTCATAATCAATTCGAGAGCATGATCGATGCCGATTTTTAATTTTCTTTTTTGTTCATGGTTGAAAGAGCTCTTTGTTATAGGTTTCGATATTCACAACAACAATGAAGCGATTTCAACAATGAAGGAAAACGAAAATAAAAATTCGGCATTGATCATGCTTTTGAATTGGTTATGAACTTTCTTCCCTGAAAGTTTGAACTCTCTAGGCTTGAATTTATAGCAGCAGCAAGGAAATTTCGTGCAACGATAAGAATACATTAGACATATACAGAGATAGTGCTGCCATCTTTTGTTGGAGATCGTTGCTTTAGATTATCCTTAACAAGTACACTTTCGGAAATTCTGCGATTATACACGGAGGTATATCCGCTTCTGTTGCTACATCTGTCACATTATCAACATTACTGTCGGTCTCTGGAGCCTCTTTTGCCTGTGAAGTTTTCTGTTACTTGAGGTAGATGATTCTGCAGGATTATTGCCTTGCGTGACATCCTTCTGACACCAAACTTCCTAACAACATGCGAAATCTCGAAGCAATGGAAAGACCTCGTTTCTCATCCTACTAAACCTCTCTTTGAAATAAAAGAAAGCAGCAAAGATATGTTCAAATATATCGGAGTAACTCACAACTCAAGTACCCTCCAAGAATTTGCCCTTGAATTTCTAGTTATGTATCTCTTCTTCCATTAGTTATCAGATCCTGGCTGGCTGAGTGGTAAACACATTCGCTTTCTGTATGCGAGGTTCGATGTTAAAATATGGTCGTGGTTCATTGAATGGAATGGTTAGGAGCACACTTATCAGAACTGTGGGTCCCATCCTTATAAGTTCACATGTTTAGAACGTTATCAATTCTAACAAACAATACATTATAGAATAGCAGTGTAAGGAATAAATATGACAAAATTGAGGTCTTGCTGGAAAGAGCATATAATATTGATATTTCTGCAATACTAAACTATATTGATATTTCTGCAATATACTAAATACTGTAATACATTGTTAAATACAATACATAAGCCTTCGCCTATTTTTGGGGTCAGCAATTTGTAATATCACTAACGTCTATAAGGCTGAATCCCACTGGGTTTTCCCGCCTTTCTCATTTTACGTTAATTATTAAAATTTCAATACAGGAAAACAGAAATTAAATTTCACGGACCAAAGTTCGTTTCGTCCTTCAAGAATGAGAACAATCAGTTTTAATTAAATGCTAGTAGTAACTGTACACAATCCTGAGTTTAATGTTAATATTTTATTAAAACTAATTGTACTCATTATCATGGGTAGACTGGCTGTGTAAAAAGGGCGCGGTCACATACTCTGGGAGGGGCTCTTGCGAGTAAGGAATACCCCCAAATAAAAAGTAAGTGCAGGGGAATTATACAAATTCAATATTTTCATAAACAAACAAAGCAACTTTGAGTATTAAATGTATGATAAAAATCTGCACAGTTTACCTGAGACACGGTGCGAGTGAGCGCAAATGGACACCTTTGTTCATTAACAGGGCGCCCCCTTAATAAATATTCACCATTTCAATATGTATATATACGTAAATTAATGAAGTTATAAAGTAATTATGTAGCTTTGTTATTTATTTTTTTTCAAGAAAAATCCTGTTAAGGGAGGAAGCTGTGTGCCCTCCTCAGACTAAGACGGGCCTTCGCCCCTCCCGAGGAGGGCGCAGAGTAACTGATTTGGGGAGGGCGCACCGGCCATGGGGCCGGTATCTTATTATGGCCAGTCCACCCATGCTTATTATTAAAGGACGGAAACAACTTGGTCCGTGAAATTTAATTTCTGTTTTCCTGTATTGAAATTTTAATAATTAACGTAAAACGAAAAAGGCGGGAAAACCCACTGTGATTGAGTCTTAAGTAAGATGAAAAAATACAACATAAATTAAACCCTAAATACTGTAAGATTACAAATATTTTTAGTATATCTGAAATATTCAGGTTTGCCCAGTTCTCAGTGCTGCCAACTTTGAAGAAAACTTTTATTCAAAAAGTTTCTTCAATGCCCTATCTGCCCCAATCTTAGCTTATCTGCCCTCAAGAATGAAGACATGTAAATAAATAAAACGGGCCGCGAAGCAACTTGAAGCGTAAAACACGAAAACTCAAAATCTGGTCCACGGTAGTAAACGATCGAAGATTGTCGCGGTGTTGAGAGAGTGCCCGTCAATATTTGCACTACTAAAATGTGCCTTCGTGTGGACTCAACATTAGTTCGTTACAAAAGTATTCAACACACTCTAGAAAATAATAATAATAATAATAATAATAATAAAACGATTGTTCATTATTTTCAGTTACCTATATCTACTGTATATCTCTCCCACGCTGGTAACATGTTTGAACAGATTTCGTGCGGTTGCCATAGTAACGCAGTAGAAGTGCTTGGTGACGTACAGTTTACTCAGTTCATATCGCATTCTCCCTCAGGTGGCGTCTAATGATGTTACGGAACAGTTGGCGTCAACTTCTTGCTTGACAGTCTGTATGTCGGTAGGCGCTATTCGGTCTTTCTGATGGTTCTTACAACTGCACGTAATTCCACGGAGTCATTCACTTCGCTGCTTGTCATCTACTAATCCAAGTTTTGTACACAATGTCTACTCACATCAGACAACTAAAAAACAATTTCAGTCTGATTATCTTTGTTCTTGTAGCAACCTTTTTACCCTGGTTTTCTTGATAACAAAATCTCTTTCCGATTATACTGATGACGATGATGATGGATGTTATCATCCCGAAGCAGATCTACGGCACGAAGATATTTGGGAAAGATGAACCAATGGTTTGCCATTACTTTCCATCAAATGAAGATGATGTATACTAAAAACGGAACCTATAATTCAAAATGGGCTTCAAATAGTGGTGAATTTTAGCCCTCGTGAACTTTGGTGGCTCCATGGTATCTTTCCAAATATGTTTGGCTGTTGATGTATCTACAGGGTGCAACAGAATTCGACTGACAAACTTGGTGGGATGACAATACACACACACACACAAAATAATGAACAGAGTGGGAATTCGCGCGTGTTTCGGAATTACAGGCTACCTAAATGCAGTATTGAACTTGATTTTTCCAATACCATTAAAAGTAGAGCTCAGGCAGCATGGTAATGCCAGACTTCAAACCTGCTCTATACAAAAATGCATATTCCCAAATTATGCAATGGTTTCGCAAGAGTCTTCCCAAAAGGAAGTTGTCCTGGGAAGTTCCAGGTGTTCTCTAAAGGTCGAAATTCAAATTCTTTATTGTTCGTAACGTTAGGAATGCATGAACATCGTCTGTTGATTCTATGGTTTACATAGGCATGACACATATATTCGATTATATAAGTATTAGCTTATTATCCCATTCGTAATTTTTACACCTTGAGGAAAAGAACAATAACTTTCCTGAAACACAACCGTTAGTCAGGAAAATAGTCAGCATCGGATTTCACAACAATGCTACCTGTCACCCAGTTGTTGAATCCCCTCTGAAAGAAGTTATCGGTTTTGGAGACAAAAAATTCGTCACTGTTCGTCGCACGTCATCCTCATTTTGCAGTGCTTCTCCGGAAAGGTGGTTTTGTAGGCTGCGAAGACAGTAGTCTGTTGGTGCAGGATCTGGTGAAAACACCGGGTGGGGGAGTTTCTCCCAGCCACATACCTCGAAATTAACGCAGGTCTCTCTTGCCGTCTGTGGCCGCGCGTCATCACCGTGGATGATAGAGCAGGACGTGTTTCCAACAATGCAGTCTGTAGGCGTTCAAGCTACTGAAAGTAGACATCTGCATTAACGGGCTGGTTACGTGGCTAAAGCTCAAAATGGATTATCCCACGGATATTCTACCAAACACTCAACATCACTTTGTTGGAGTGGTGATTCTTTTTTGGCACAGTTCCTGCCCTCCTCCCATTAGGAACCCACTGTCGTTTGCGTCTAATGTTATGGCAGAGGACCCACTTTTTCTCCTGTCACAATTCTGTCCAGAATGGCTCAGATCTGTGACTGGTGAGCAGGGAACTGCAGATGTCAACTCGCTGCTGCTTCCGTTGAGGCGTTAACCTATTTTCCGAGTTTCCACACATACTCAAGGTCCTGCAGATGACGATGAACGGTCGAATGGGTGACATGGAGTTCGCCGGCCAGTTCAACAGTTTGCATTAGATTTGCCTCCACCGCTGATCGCAGGGTATTGTTGTCCAGCTCCACAGGTCTCCCTTCTCGTGGCTTATCGACGAGGCTGGTCTCCAGATCGAAACCTCTGGAACTGCCTCTGGCACTTTCGAACATCCACAGAACCCTGACCATATACGCCTACGGCATTAATGTCTCGTGTCGCTCAGCTGGCTGGATGTCTCTTGTAAAATTCATACAGCACGACATGTCGTATGTGGTCCACCGACACTGCCAAGATCAAACGATTCATGACCGTTCTGCCTAAAGGCCCTCCAGCGCTTTGTAGAAAATATATTTAATGATCTTTAGGCAGAACGGGAATTCCCGTTCTGCCTAATCTTTCGAGACAGAGAATTTTATCCAGGGAGGGATTTTTTAGAGAAATGCAACTCCGAACTGCACGTCTCCTAGTGTGTTTTTTATGCAGATTGGAACCCATATTTTTTTAATGGCTGCAAAAAGCTGTTTAGCAATTCTAACAGATTCTGTAAGAATATCTATTTCTTCAAGTTTCGTAATACATTCTGGGTGATTTTATACTTGTTCTTCCTGGAAAAATGACTAGGCCACAGTTCTGTTATTACTAGTATTATTCACATGTACTTTTGTAAAGATAATGTGATAAATGAAACAAAGCTTAAATATAGGCGAGTTCAAAAAAGATCAAAGCACTGAGAAGCAGGCTTGACTCGCGTGTAATGGACTCGATGGCTTACGTGGATGTGGTTGCGTACTGTTTACATTTAGAATAGTGATGGTGAGGTTTTAAGTTAAATTGTATTGGTTACATTGACGATATGTGATATTTTGTATTGCTACTATTCACATTGACAATGTAAGTATGGCATATATAATTATATATGATCCTACTGCATGTAGTATAGAGTCATGCGTAGAAGACAAATCGCCTGATAAGGTGATGCCGAGAAAGGAGATGTGATGTAGAAGATAAGGGTTCTTTTTAGAGGGCCGCCTTATGCATCGTCTTGCATTGTATGTGTCTTGAGGATGTAAACTGTGGCACGTTTTAAGTACTACGAGTCTTAGCATGTTGGGAATAAGCTACTGGAAATCACTGGCGGCTCCAGGATTTTCGAACAAGGAGGGCACTCTTCATGTAGCGCCCCTGAGTCACTTTGCGCCCCCTTTCCCCATCTCTACTTAGTTTTCTTTGCCAGTGTTTTACAATTTGGTATTTGTGCAAATCACTACAACTGTGCATAAAATTAATATATTTTGCAAAGTTGAAGCGATAGAACAGTCCTTCTAAAACAAGACTACTAAACTAGTCAACATTCTTGTTTGTATTCTTCATAGACCAATAGTTAACACTGCAGTACAGTGTTAACTTATAAATTCAAATTCTACTTGTACCTAGGTCATTACCATTCACACAATTAATTTTTGTCTCTTCACTCAAAAACGTCCTATATTGAAAGGTTTAATAGCGCTAAATATAACTAGCTAACAGGCTTCAAAATAATGTAATTTAAGATTTTTAAAAAATAATAAAAACCCTAAGTAGAAAGAGAAATACCAATTTTCTAGTAATATGAAACCTAAGGATAAGTATATTAATTTAACTAACACACCATACTTCATTAACTCTCTAATGTACAAATGAGTCGAACCTTTACAAAATCAACTAACTATCTGCAGTTTCTATTACAGGTCATTTTCGCATGCGTTTCAACGAAACAATCTTTAGAGAAAAAAAAGGTGCAAGAGATATTGAAGGCTGGCTTGCATCTTTTATCCTCAAAATACTTTTGTTGAAACGCATGCGAAAATGACCCGTAATAGAAACTGCAGATATTTAGTTTTGCAAACGGACGACTCAAATGCTGAACATTTTTCTTTAAATGTTTAAAGTATTAGTCTTCGAGGCCCATAGCTTTTAAATCTATCTATACAAGCTTCTATTGGTACGTTTTTGCATCGATTTTTCTATACAAACATCATCAGAAGGGCCTCCAAACGGTCCTGTGATATCGTGCTCCGAATCTTTGTCTTAACAAGCGAGAACATGGAAAATGTTCTCTCGGCACTCGCAGTTGTCACACGAATAGTCAGAAAAGCCTTCAGAACTTCCTTTAACGTTGGGTAAAGGGTGGCTGTTGAAGCGTCGTTAAAGCACGACACTAATTGACGCACATTCGAAACCTCATTGAAAAGTGAATCTTTCCTTATCAGGCAAGATTCTCCAATGATGTCACCAGCTTCGATACCACACACAGATGCTACTTCCTTTTCCGATGGTGTCGGATATATCAACACTTCTTGGAATGCTCGTAATACACTGACAACCTTTGGGGAAAATCTATTCCTGAGTCCAATCAAAGCCTTGTCGAGAACCGCGTAAAACGCTCTACGTTTCTCTACTTTCACTGAGTTCGCATATTCTGTCTCGGAATGATCATCGATGCGAACATTAACACGACGTATTCTCTTATCAGAATTTAGGGGAATCCGGATACCAAGATCTTGACACTGAACTTTTGCAGCTTCATACCTGGCGTCGAAATTCTTGTCTGATCTAAAGCCTTCAATTGTTGTCTTAAGAGTTTCAATAGCACGCATAGCCCTGTCAATATCTTCATCAGCTCGCTGAAGTTGTTTGTTGACGCTATTGATGGAGTTCAAACAGGACTTAGTAAACTTATCCATAGGATGAAGTCAAAAGACTTCACAGATTGTAATAGACCCCTGGCTTGACTCGCACGTAACAAGTCCTTCGTTGAATTTTGCAGCTCCTCTAAGCAATCAATAACAACGCGGATACTGTCTGCTACTGCGTTTACAGCTTCGGCCCTGCAGGCCCATCTTATTTCTGAAATTTTCTTTAGTTTCTGTATTTTTGAATTAACACTGTTAGAAATCCGCTCAAAAACTACATGGCGCGATGCACTTCCTTTTATGTACGCATACAGTGCTTCTAATGTCCCGAAGAAAGAAAATGCCTGTCTCTCTTTCTTCATGCTATCCACGAGTACTAAATTTAAGCAGTGGGCATAACAGTGCACAGTGATAACTCTACCACAGATGTCACTTATTCTCCTTTGTAAACCTGTGTGTTCTCCTTGCATATTGCTTGTTCCATCATAGCATTGTGAAAGAACTTTACGAAGCGGAAGACTAATCAGCTCCAGACCTTTCTTCACAATATCAGCGAGATGTAAGAATTTTGTGGATAATGCTCTTTGAACGCTAGAAAGTGTTTCGTGAACTTGAAGCATGTCATCAGATCAACGAATGAGACGTGCTGCCTGCTCATAATAGTAGAAACGTATTTGACTGCATCCACTTCTTTCTTTATGTTATTTAACATAACATCGTGAATGGCCGAAATGATATCGTTCTGAATGGATTTTGAGGTATACGTAATGTTTTACCTACTTTTTATATGACTGCCTAGAAGAGGGTCGAAATTAGCTAATAAGTTGTACATCTCCTTGTAAAGGCCACGTAATAATTAACGTCTTTACCTTCATCATGTACCCGTAGTGGTGCCCCAGCTATTTCCAATAGTTGCACAAGTCACATTAAACGCTCCATCTTGACGGTTTCTCAGTCGTTCTTCTTCCTTGAGTTTTAGCTTCTCCTGACGGGCTTTAGACAGAACAGCATCAATGCGTCATCCTTTCAAGAAACTGGAGTATTTGATTTGTGCTTTCTTATGATGTTCAATATTATTATGTCTTTTCAGCGTCTTAATAGCTTTCCGCCAATGACTAGCCTTTTGAGGTGAAAGCAGAGTGTAATGATCCAGTCGAAAAGGGAATATTAGCCCCAAAACACCTACATATATAGCAGAACATACTATTTGACTTGTGGCTGTATTTTAGCCACGGAAATTTTAAATACCACCCTTCATTAAACGATCTTTGTCTTCTTCCAGTGTAAGGTTCACTCTTGGGATAAGGACCTTTATGCTGATTTGGACCTTGGTTGACAAAATATGTAAATTTTTCTTCATTTGCTGCTGGTGGAACAGGTAGTATGTCTTGAATTTGAGTAAGTCTTCAGTTTATAACTACATGATCTGAATGAATCCCACTATCTTCAACAGGCAGGTTTCGTGAATCTGTGCTCGTACTAGCTGAGTTTCCTTCCCATTACTCCTTCGGCGGCTCACTTGCCATTGACTCTTCTTCGTCTTCCTTCATCCCCAGCTTTTGTTATCGTTTCCTCTTCTCGTAGCGCTTCCTGCTTCATTGGCGTTTCCTCCCCCTCTTCATTCCACTTAATTTTATTCTCTTCGAACTCTTTCACCGTTCCTTCCCCTTCCTCAAACTCCTTTGTTGTTGCTTGCTTCTTTTCTAATTCCTTTTCCATTGGCGGGCGTAGATTTACCTTTCTAATATGGCCCTTGTACTCTAAATTAAAAAAAAAAACATGTACTTACCGTATATGCACGGACGTAGGTTAGAGCCCCGCAGGGCCAGGTTCGTCCCCCCGCCCCCTTGTTATAATAAAATCGTAAGATATGGCCTTGTACTTAGGCTAATCTAGCTAATTTAACCTAACCTAACCTAATGTTTATGCGCGTGAACAGAATGTCACAATTGTCACATAGAAAAACGTAATCAGTACGTCAGTCTGAGTTCAGTCACATACAAATAACCTGTAATTTCTATGCGCCCATCTGCGGTACCCACCCAAGGAACTTAGTTTGGAGATAATGTATTTATATATATGAGATTACATATTGCATATTCTATATTATTCAGTGTGTGTAGATTTACTTGCCTTCTTTAATACTTCCTTTGAAAAACTTCCTAATATCTGTAATATTTGGTCTAGTTGCTTCTTCCCGTTCCTTTCTACGTTTTCGATTTTCAAAGTCTGAGAACTTCTTTTTCGCGAACATAGTAATGATCTTGTAACTCTTTGACTAAATAAGTGAACAGAAGCTAGAGGTCAACGTCTCCAGGAAAAAGCCGATTGTTTCAACGTTACACTGCGCAGCGCACTGTCGGAAAGCTTAAGGTATAGAAAAGCCATGAATGTAGTAATATAATGGACTAGTAACAAGCTAAGATTTAAGGGACGGAAGTGCGCCTTGACGCCATGATGAAGAGTCAAAAACATTGCAATGGTCCATAAGAACTAATGTTAATTATCCCATTTTTAATTAGATATTTTAAGCATAAATAAAGAGATTGGATGTGTTTCATCATGTAGTTTGAAGAAGGTGACAAAGAACTTCTTTCCAGAAACACAAGAAAGCAATAGCTAAGATTGTTCTTTAATTTCAAATTAAATAATATTTGGTATTCAGCTTAGAATCATCCACTCTTCTTGAAAAGTTATATGTTAGTGTAATTTACCTATGTTTACAATAAGGAGGACTACTAAGGATAAAAAACACCTTTAAAGATAGTAGAGAATAGGACCCAACGTTCGTAAACGCAATTGAAGAGAATTTCATGTAAAAGTTACGGGTGTTTTTCTTCATAGAAGATCGCAGAGGTACACAATTCACCTTCTTGAGAGAGAAAGAAGACCTAGTGAAGCCGCCAGTGCTGGAAATTCGAATGAAATTTTGTTGTGAAATTACTTGATATTAGGCCGAAGTAAGTTTGTTTTGAGTTCGTTTCAGATCTAATGTCAAATGGTTTGCTTGCAACTGAGTCAATCGATTTTCCATTTCCCTGCAGGTATTTAAAAAATCACATTCATCTTCACAAAAGTAGATGTGAATAATACTGCTAATAATAGAACTGTATCCTAGTCATTTTTCCGGGAAGAACAAGTAGAATAACATCCAAAATTTATTACGAAACTTGAAGAAATAGTTCTTCTTCTTACAGAACCTGTTAGATGTACTAAACAGCTTATTATAGTCATTAAAAAAATATGGGTTCCGATCTGCAGAAAAACACGCTAGAAGACGTGCAACTCGTAGCTGCATTTCCCTAACAAAAATCCCTCCCTGAATAAAATTTCCTGTCTTGAAAGATTAGGAACAACAGGTATTAGGCAGAACGGAAATTTCCGTTCTGCCTAAAGATAAGATCATTGAAAATATTTTCTACGAAGTGTTGGAAGGTCTTTATAGACAGAAGGGGAATTAGGCAGAACGGGAAGACACCGATCAAACACTAGCCACACTTGCAAAACGTGAAGTAGACCGTTGTCTTTCTACACACTGCTGCACAATCAAGTGCCCTATATGACTCAGCTATGGCACGTGCCGTCTACTTCACTATTCACTCGTCAGATGGCGCCATCGCACATTTGACATTATGTGTGGGATAACCCGGTATTACGTACATATAATACTGTACCAGAAGTATTTTTAGGGTATTGCTAATCTTTCTACGTTCTAGTTTCTTTATTGACGCAGGTAACTTATTTTTTTTAAAAAACGCGCCCTGAATGTAGGGACGAAGCGAGTGAACGAAGCCCTGTTACAAAAAAATACCAGGTTAGGAAATTAATTTGGTAATGTTCTATTGTAATAGCTTCGTATTCCTTCTATTCTTAATTTGTCAATGTAATTTCATATTTTTCCTCTCTTGGCTAAGATTCGATATGCTACAGTGACTGAGCGTCAAATATGAAAACGTACAAGGTCCATGAAGTTATTACAATGGAACAAAGATCCTAAAATTGCTTTAAAGAATACACCTCTTAATAGAACGGTTTATAAAATTGCAATGGCCCTTTATGTAGTATAAATAGTTACATGTTTTTTCCCCTCCGAACTTACGCTTTCGTGACTTACAACTTCTCACCATTACATTTCTCAAGTAATTTTAACAAATTTTGATACCAATCAGTGATTCTGAGAGACACCCTTCCGTAGGGGTGTCACCTCTCAAATTCTCGAAAGCATCCGCAACTTTAAAATTTTTACCGTCAAAAACCTATCGATATTACCGCAAACTCCACT
Source organism: Lepisma saccharinum (assembly GCA_022664845.1). Taxonomy (NCBI): domain Eukaryota; kingdom Metazoa; phylum Arthropoda; class Insecta; order Zygentoma; family Lepismatidae; genus Lepisma; species Lepisma saccharinum. The sequence continues at coordinate 19,971 of JAGDQP010021616.1, forward strand.
ATGACCCTCCCAATTCTAAGTTTATACCCCCCAAACTAAACATCCTGATGGAATCCCTCTTCCTTTCTTCTAATATATAAACAATAGCTTATTGTTATTTCTGCATGAACGTTATATTCTTAAGCTATTTTTCCCCATGCATCCTACTTCTTATTAGATACTGCATTGGTATCTTTATATTCCACATTGTCTTTCTATTTAGCAAAATAGCCTCTCTTCATGCGTATGCAAAATCACTTTGGGTTTGAAAGCTTCTCTCCTTTTTTTCGTTTGAAATGACAAAATGATCAAACGGAACACGATCTTCTATTGTTTCCACTGGTTTTGTAGCCTCGCTCATCCTTCACTCAAGAGACCCGCGGGCTAACCGTCCCCGCGGAGCCCTTCAAAAAGCACTCT
>JAGDQP010021616.1:20379-31526 GCA_022664845.1 Lepisma saccharinum
AGACCCGCGGGCTAACCGTCCCCGCGGAGCCCTTCAAAAAGCACTCTGCAACTGCCACATAAAGTGAAACCTACGGTACACTGGGAGGACGGATCGCCCACGGGGTAGCTGTGGGCTCGACTCTGTATATGGCCCAAAGTCACGGAAGAGATGCACAAGAGAAGGAAAGAAATGGTTTAAATATATATGGAGTAAGCGCAGTAATTTAAAATAGAGCGAATGTTTGTAGACTGTTCTTAATGCTCAAATAGAGCAGTGAAATCATGTAACCGAAACGGTGTTTGGTTTGTATCAAATATCACACTAATAGAGGAAAGTAACCAAATCTCGCCTAGTAGACTAATTTCGCTCACACAAGTTTATGAATTACTATGCGTTTGAAATTATTGCAATCGGTCATCATATCCAAAGTAACGCGCGAATAGTAATCTCTGAAGCCTTGAAGTGTGTGGTGTATATTATGTATGTCTTGTGGTCGTTTTAGTTTTTCTCCTTGAGGAAGTTTTACAGTAGTTTCAACGTTGCATAAGAGCGACAGCAAACTGTAAGTTTTGTAGTGGCAACAATAAGCATGCTTGGTTAGTGATAACTGAGACATAATATAGACTGATACTTGGGCAGGAAACAGCTCTGACTTTGTGCGGGGAGAATCAACAATGTGAAAGGGGTTCTAATATTGCCCACCTGATGGTTCCAAATTTCCAATCCCCAAATTTAACATGATGCATTGTAGAACATGAAGAACGTGAACTGGTTTAGAGGAGCAGAGAACAAACTGGAATTCACTAAAAACCACCCAGCAAGCCAAATGCCGATCAAGACGGCAAATGGTCGGGGATTTAGGGCCACATGCACAGTCGTTCCGCGGGCTACCCACGGAAAGACTGAGATACCCTTGACCATTTTGTGTTGCACAGTCATCCCGTGGGACTGAAAGAGACCCGCGGCCTCCACGCGGCATCAGGGATTAGTCGCGGCAGGATCGAATCACCCATGGGTGATGTGTGTATCTACACCTGGTGATTTTATTTCTGTATTTATCAAAATGTATTGCATTTTAGCTTGTTAACGTGAATAGCAGATCGTGCAGAGTAGTGTATTGTCTTAGATTTCATAGGTCTTTGAGTACTGCACATATAGTCGTATACCGGTCAGTCAGTCAGAGTAATGGCGTTAACTGAATGAAGTGTCGAGCTGAAAACTCATGACTTGTATTTGATTGTAATGACAGGATGAAAGTTTTAGTAAATGAAATTATTAGGGAGCAACTGTCGCATCCCTAAGGTAGATCAATGAAAACCGAATTTGAGGTGAAAGCATAATAATGTAGCGAGGCTAAGAGGAAGGAAGATGTTATTCAGCGAGACTAAGTTGTTTTTGTAAGTCAGTGAGGTTAGATGGTTCAAATTCCTTCAATAAAAATTGTGTGATCGTGAATTAAAGTTTGGATTGTTGTTGTGAAATGAAGACAGGTGATTGTATTGTAGGTGGGGTTATTATCTAGGGTGAGGCATACGGTGGGTGTATCGGATTGGGTGTGCAGTGCCCAGGGACAGTGAAAGTCGATGACATCAGTGAGCATTGGGAGAGACAGATCTTCATGGAGTTGCAAAATCCGAGTATCCCTGCTATGTCCAGTGATCATCCTAGCTGCTTTGTTTTGTACACGTTGGAGTTGTACATAATGAGATGGTGCTGCATGTTGCCACACATTGGCAGCATATGAAGAATGGAGCGGATCATCATTTTGTATAAATTCAGTTTTGGTTGAATGGTGAGTTCTCGACTGCTTGTTGAAAAAGTAAGGTCCTATCCAGGTCGACTCCAAGACAACGTGCTTGTGAACTATACGGGAGTTGCGTACCAAAAAGTATGAGTGGTTGCAAGAGACCAGTGTGACGTTTGGAAAAGTGGACAACTGCTGTTTTTTCCCTGTATTCTCCATTTGGTAGTCCAGTCTTCTATGGAAGTAAGGTGTCGTTGTGCGTACAGATGGGAATAACGAAGATTGCGTGAGGAAGCAAAAATGGCTGTATCATCAGCAAAAGTAGCTAGTTTGGTGGTGTATTACAACAACTTACAGAACCGAACTATGAATTTTGGACTTCTGCTAAATCGTTCACCAAATCAAATCCCAAAATTATCAACCGACCTTTACATGGCTTTCGTGGACTTGTCTACACTTCTAGTGAAAAAGCTGAAACACTTGCTGAACACTTAGAAACACAATTTATGGTAAATGCTGAACCTTATGACGAAGACACCATCACTACAGTTGATCGCTATCTGCATTCACACTCTTTTGATCATCCTTTTGATCCAGCTACCCTCATCACTCCACGTGAAGTACAATCTGTTATCAAAAAATTACATAACCGTCGAGCTTCTGGACCTGACAAGATCTCTCCATTCACCTTAAAACGTCTACCTCGTAAAATGCTTGTGTTGATCACCAGATTGTTCAACGCCATTTTACGATACAGTTACTTCCCTCCACAATGGAAGATTGCAAAAGCTGCGACAATACCTAAGCCTGGCAAGAACTTATTATATCCACAGAACTACCGTCCTATCAGTTTACTTTCCACTCTCAGTAAAGTGTTCGAAAGACTAATTCATGCACGTCTCATCAAATATGTACAAGGCCAAAATTTAATTCCTAATCATCAATTTGGATTCCGTTCGAAATACGACACCACTGCACAACTTGTTTGAGTTGAAGAAATCACACTGCAATTTAACAACCGTAGACATACTATTGGTATCTTCTTGGACACCTCCAAGTCATTACCGATGAACTTTGCTTTATTAAAAATAATAATAATCTGTTTCTCCATGGAACAAATTTCACGTTGTTTTCATGATTTAAAACTTGAGAAAAGAGGAAAATGTTCGCTTTACGCTAGCTTTTCGCAATGGCGAGCATAGGGTGCTGAAGGCCTCAGAATCTACCTTAGAGCTGATTTACATGTAAGCTTGCGTTGCTTGTTTTGCGTGCGATTTGGGTGAGCAGCCAATTGAAACACGTTTTATTGCGTGTACTACGTAATAAAACACGAGCTTGGCTACTAAGTCAAATCGCACGCAAAGCAAGCAACGCAAGCTTGCATGTAAATCAGCCCTAAAGTTGATTCTGAGGCCTTCAGCACCCTATGCTCGCCATTGTGAAAAGCTAGGGTAATGTATGATAAAGATACCGATTAGCTGCATTGAATATTTATTAATACTTCGTTTATTTGTAATCCCTTGAACCCAATTGGTGTAACCTGCTTTCATCTTCATAAATTTCCAATGAGATGAAACCTCTTACGTGTTCTGATGTATATATGGTTTGGAAATAGACAACGTATTTTTCTCTTATCTGGTAAAGTGTTTGCTAAAAGATTTATTGAGGTTGTAAGAATTTCAGTTTTTATTCAACTAACAAGGAACACTCACCAGGTAACAGACCCCGATTTTGATCAAAATTCGTATGCAGCTACAGTGCCTAGGCAAACCTTCACAGTCAAAATTATAGATGATATGGTCAACAAATAACGACAACGGGACCCGGGAAAGATGGAACGTAGAGAGCAAGTAAATCAATTAATACAGAGAAAGGAAAACGCCTTTTTAAAGACAAACTGTTATATCGAGGGTTAGCCGTTCATACCTCGTATCTACAATTGTTGTCGCCGGAAGTCGTCTTTTTATTGAAAGGAGGAAATTTGGCGGACTTTCCAGTTGAAACTTCGTAACAATTAAACGCACAGGTAAACTGGAAGTTTACTTCTCACTAAGTTTCAGCTGGAAAGTTCGCCATTTTTTTTACCAATAAAAAGACAACAACAAATTTAAGTGATAAAAATTGTAGATAGGAGGTATCAACAGTTAACCCTCGATATATTGAAAGCAAATGGCAATTAATTGTCTGGTTGCTTAGAGCAAATATTAGCCAGAATTGTAACATGCTGGATAAAAGCGACAGATTTTGCATAGTTCTTCTATACCCTCAGTACTATCAATTTGTGGGGAGAGGCCCGATTTTCGGGTTCGCCATCTTGAAATACGACGCCATCTTTATTTTCTTCAAGGTTTTACGACTTTTCTTCAAATATCGCTGATTATCTCCGCAATGGTAGTGTTTACGGCAGAGTGTTCAAATATCTTATTCATCATTAAACTTCCTACAATTTGAGCCCAATACCGCATTTGTAGCTTTCATTTCGAGATACAAGCTTTGAAAGTTTTGATTTTTTCGTAATTTTTCGACTTTTCATAAAATATCGCTGATTATCTCACCAATGGCAGAGTTTACGGCAAAAAGTGTTCAAATATCTTATTTTTTATCATTAAATTTCCAACAATTTAAGTCCAATACCGCTTTGGTACCTTTCATCATTTTCGAGATACAAGCGTTCAAAATTTTGACTTGTTTTGTACATTTTCGACTTTTCATAAAAAAAAAAAAACGTTGATTATCTTCCCAATGGTAGAGTTTACAGCAAAAAGTTTCGAATTTGTTTTATTTAATATAAAATTTCCTACAATTTGAGTACAATATACCGCTTTTGCAGTTTTCATAGTTTTCGAGACACAAGCTTTCAAAACTTTTACTTTTTATAGGTTGCTATATGAATCTGTAATACCGGTAGTTTGTTGGGTTTTGTTGAATTCAATATACCCAGTGCAGTTCTTGCATAGTTATTGTCCGAACGCGGATGTGGGTCAGAACCGTGCCTGTGGGACCTTTCAGGCTGACATAGTACAAAATTATTGACAAAGGTATACAAACAGTAAGCAATACATAACAGATAGTTTACGTGGCAAATACACCGATTCATAGAATACACTACAGCAATGTTGTCGGACATATACTCACTTGCTTCGGTTACATGAGAAGGGCGGCCACAGCTGTGCAAAGAAACTCGGTGACAAAGATTGATTTGCCTGAGTCAAGTGAGCAACAAAAAGTTCGGTACCATCTTCCAACACAACGGAGTGCAGTGGCATCCACAAACACAGTAGTACGGACAGAGTCGGGTTGAAACATCACAAAGCACTGATAAGGTTTTCTTAGGTTGAAGCATTGTTCACTGAGGAAAGATATTTTCGGTGAGAGCACACGCTAGCGGAAAGCTCAACGATGTAAGCGGAGCGGCCCAAGTGATGTACCCAGTGATGACTGTTCAAAGACGGGAAGAGACTACCGAAAATAGCGTTGGGGCAAAGCGCAAACTATGAACATACTTAGGCAAAATAGACACTGAAATAATGATTGTTGACACTTTAAGGCCTAGGTAAACGAGTTCCTTGGTAGGTACTAATACACTTTTCTTAATATTATCTGCAAGTGCAGAGTTACATAGTATGAAATCTTCGCTATTTTGGTCCGTTCTACTTACCTCTTTAGCTCGCAACTGAGACAAATTCGACACAGAAAACGAAGAAGGATGAGCTTTGCAAGGCTGGGTTCTCAACCTCTTCATAATCCAGTTGATTTTTGGGTCGATCCTTTCGGCGACTCGGTCCAGTACGAAGACCCCATTCCAGAACCACCAATGCAACTTCCAGATCCTCTCCCCGACCTTCTACTTGACCTTCACTAAGAAGATTTACAGTGGCCTCCAGACGACCCGCACTTGATGTTCTTGTATTTGGCCCATGCCCGCAACGTCGATTTTCTTCGCGACCCTCGAATCCAGGAACCGTGGATGATTGGGAATTCTGGAGATAACTCATTCAAGATCTCAGCAAAATCCAACCTGCACCTGATGTGGACCATCCAGAAGACGCGCCTCCCGTTAAGGAAAATTATCCAGGGACGACCGGAGATTCTGCTTCGGACACGGACCCTTGTGAAGATTGAGACACCTCTCTTCCCCAGTTGCACAGTTTTATTATTATTTGAAAGAGGTCGAATTATCAAGCTGGACGATTTCAGATAGACTGACCTGTAGTTTGTATAAGATCGCGAAAACCTCTCTGTCTTATCCGTAGTTTGCAACACGGTGGTGTGTGCTTTAAATGTGTTGTTTATCATCACTAGACGATGTAAAATGTCCAATAACGCGACGAACTGCCGTTTGAAAAAATTTAAATGTATATCTAGATGGCAACACTGATAAACCGGTGACATCGTGTTTTCACTCCTGATGTCCACCATGTTCCTAGAAACAAATGTCTGGAAACGGAATTTTCATTCAATGTCTCGTTTCTGACACTGAGAATTATTCATTTCCTCCCATTACTAGGTGTCGATTTTGGACTCAAATTTGGAAACCAAAACTAAGTGAAATTTCACTAATGTTCAAAGGACCGTTTTTATTCGATTTGATGCCAGAAATCACCTCCCGAAAGTTTCCCCTTTATCCTGAAATACTGTGGATATATCCTTTATTTAACTTCTGTGGATTTCGAGGTTTCGCCCACCCCCTTGCTCCGCTCCCCCCTTGTCCATCGCACCTTAAATTTTGGTATTCTTCATATCTCACCATCCTCTATCAGATGCAATATGTTTGATTAGGATCTCAGCGACAATATATTGTGACCCTCCCTCGTGAGAAGCTATTTAGCAAACCTCGACAAAGAATTACGATAATATGATAATCTATAAAAAGTCTAACATTTAAAATCTAATATCGCGTAAAATATTATAGATACAAAAGAGGTATTGTATTGAATTTGTAGGAATTTTTTATTTTAAATCAAACGCACTGTAACACTTTTTACTGTAAACTCTACGATTGAGGAGATAATTAGTAATTTTTTTAAGAAAAGGCGAAAATTTACAAAATAAGTCAAAATTTTGAAAGCTTGTATCTCGAAAATTCTGAAAGCTACAAAAGTGGTATTGGGCTTAAATTGTAGAAAATTTAATGGGAAATAAGATATTTGAACGCCTTTTGCTGCAAACTCTACCATTGGGGAAATAATAATAAGTGATTTTTGAAGAAAAGTCGTAAAACTTTAAAGAAAATGAAGATGGCGTCGTATTTCAAGATGGCGGACCCGAAAATCGGGCACCTTCCTACAAATTGATTGTACTGATGGTATAGTAGAACTATGCAAAATCTGTTGCTTTAATCCTTGAGTCGCGATTGTTTCGCTAAGGCACTACACTGTAATAGACACTGGACAGCACATGATACATGCTGTAGGATATTTACGACAATGACTGCCATATAACGAATTTAAATAACATTTTTTATCTTTTGGTCTGATAAAAAGACACCAGTACTCATCAATCCTCCTCTATCCGTTATAGCCTACCTTCATTTTCAAACTGCTCCAATGCTCATTCATCTGAGTGTGTCAGGAGGAATGTCTAAGGAAAAACAATTTGCTATTTTCACAACATCCTTCTCGCTTGCTTCTGTTACTTTTTTTGGTATGCAAAACAATTCAACAAGTCTTTGTTAACGAGGTGTTACTTTTCTGTGACGTACCGCCAGCTTCAACATATTGATTTTGCATACCTAACTTAACTTTCGCTTTCCAGAAACCTTTTGGCAGAACTATAGATATTTCACCAAACACACGATTTCAACGGCAAGAAGCATTTCTTTCTTTTTGACGAGAGACACATTAACTCCTACTCTTTCCACAGTTTGGAGTTTGCAAATTGCAAGACCGTTTATCACAATTCTGGCTATCCTTTCTAGTTCTGCATAGAGACGATAAGAGATCCCTTTCAAGACACCTGTGAATCCTATTAATATTTTTGGAAATGGTATCACAAGATGAAGTTCTGCTTTCAGTGTTACATCTTTTAGCTAGTGACACTCATTTTGCAAGTTCTCCTTTTCTATAGGAGAAAGTATTCTTCTAACGCTTGGATCTGTTCAAGGATTCTCTCGGCAGCTGCCTCCAGGGTGAGACATAGTGAAGGCACACGCTTCAGAAACATGTGGGATGAAAATACCTTTATCCATTTCAATTGTTTGGAAGTCTTCTAGGTGTGATGGTCAACCATAAAAAAACTGCCACCCATCAATATACTCTGTCTGGTTTTCATCAAGTTCTTCAATGTCCCTTGGTATATGGATTATTTCTCATTTCTTTGATGCTTCTATTCACAATGTTTTAAACTTTCTTATTAACGTTTGAGCCATCAGAACCAAGATGCAACAGTTTACGTTTTGAAAGCCGTGTCAGTTCATTAATAGTCGTGTCCAATTCTCCAACGTGTTGAGTGGCAATGTCCCTTTATTCGCCCAGTGCCTCACAGCAATTTGAAGTTCTTTCTTTGATGTTTCATTAAACAAAACTGAGGAATATTCACCTGCCATATCTGTAATGATCTCTTGTTTCAACTCTGGCCCGAGTGCATCTGTAATGAGGAATATAATGATGATACGTGCCAAAGTAAAATCATTTGATCTGCACTGTTTGCACTGTATCATCGATAGCATGATTAATTAAATGAAAAGTCTGACGCAACACGTTCCATCACCCAAATTAGCTCTGCTACTGTAGCACCAGTGTTTACGTTATTTAGCTGGATTGTAGCTGGAGAAGGAGAATAAGTAGGAGTGTGAGCTTTTCTCGGAGCCCACTCCACCGAAATTTGAACACCTGTGCCCCATTAATCTTAATTTTGACGTTTCTCACGACCTTTGGTGACCCCTACCATATGGAGCTTCCGGTCCTGAAGGAGCGACCGTGGGAAACAGCGGCCACCCCCCGACTCTTCCGGTCTGATAACGCATACATGTTGCTTATAGGGGTCGTCAGTCTCCATGTAACTATGTCGAAGGCAAGTGCTACTGAAGTTGTTACTGCGCCCGCCGAGGAGCCCTGCAAATGCTCTCCGCGCTGGGTGGACGAAGCGTGCATATACTCGATCATTGAGGACTGGTTTCCCGACCATGCCATGCTCTGTGAAGGGTGCTTTAATAACTGTACTACTCCATGCAATCATATCTGCTTTGAACATCGTGGAGGCTATACATTTCCAAATACCTCAGCTTACGAGATAAATAGACTGAATGAAGAACGTACGAAATTGATACTGAAAGATCCAGGGACTGTACAAACACTATTTCACTTGTATTTGGAGAAACATCCAGCAGGAGTTACGCTGAAGGAAAACTTTGACTGGGGCATTCGTCATATACTAAGAACGTGTCCCTGGGAAATGGTGACATTACTCCGTGCCAAGGACCGTGCTCACCGTGAAGACCCTGTGGTGTAGCGAATTATGGCTCAGTGTTTCAATTGTAAGGGCGAATATATAGTGGACAAGTGTATTTTGAAAACTATAAGTGCATATTTAAAAGAAAATCAAATTCAATGTAGTGAATGTAATTTACATAGTATGAGTGTATGTATGTATGGAACACAGGAACAGTAATAGCACAACATGTCGAAACTCATATTAATCACCCGGAGATTTTTCAAGACTATTATGAACATTTTCGGCAACAGGGTCATTTTCATATTGGGAAAAACACGCTGTTTAAAGTTTGTCATCAGTTCATAAAAGACCCAGAGTGTATTGCTCAGTTAATACCGTTGATTCTTGAGCAACAAAATCCTATTGGTTCTGGTTTACTAAGCACAAGGCAGTACATTCTTGATTTTCAGGGATTCAAAATTTCGGCGAATGAATACATTATGCGTGAATTTTGTCTAGTTGCATGTGATGCAACTCTATTATTTCATTGTATGGTAAAATTACCTTGTGAAAGTTATGATTTACCGGTTGGATATCAGAGACAAGTCGAGTGGTTAACTCGCAATTTGCACGGATTAGAATGGAACACTACGAATGGATATACTATATCCCACATCCGCCATATTGTTTCACAATGTTGTGAAATGGGTTCTGTCTTTTATTGCAAAGGTAGTGAAAAGATTACATTATTACAGAAACTATTCCACATGGAAAACATTGTGAATGTTGAAGATCAGGGATGTCCTGCCTTACGCGCATTAAGTTTCAAACTCAATACTTCATGTTGTAATTACCACCAGCCAGTGCATGAGTATGCATGCGCACTGCGTAATTGTATGCAACTACAATTTTGGTTAAAGATACAAACATCAAAAGTGATGGATGGTATATCTACAATTCATTTGTAAAATTGTACTTGCATGATAATAAATCTATACTACAAGGATATGGTGTTTGCTTTTTATTTCATGAAATGAAACCCAAAATAAATTAGAGGTAAAAGGTTTTTATTACAAATAAACTACTCTACTACATGGTACATAGAAAAGTTATTTACATTTTTTATTTTTTGCTTTGATTTTTCTCACATAGTTGAGTACCAGATGATCATTTTGTTTTAAGTTGGTTTTATGAAATTTATTCAATACATTTTGATTACGAACTTTAAAGTAAATGTACACAATACAAAACAGTCCGCATAAGACAGACTGGTCATGCTGGTACTGGACACTATTTACATAATAATATTTACAGTTTCTTTGTAAGAATTTCACAATAGGTCTAGGAGGTGAATTTCCTAGACTATCAAAATAATCGGCGATTCTTTTTTCATTAATATATATGCACACCCAATGACTGCCGCCACTATTGGAAGGACTTAAATTTATTATTAATGCGGCTGGGTGTTTTACTTGCACAGGAAGAGTATCTATGGCATATACACCGCTGAATACTGTTGAACTTAGACAATCATAAAGAATAGTTTCAATGATGTTACGAGTCCACATCTGAGTCGATAATCGGTGTTGGAATATACGTAGGACAACGCTTGGGAAGGATATAACGAGATAAGTCAAAGTATTTTAGGTATTGTCCATACGCTTTAGCTTCCCGCACTGCACATCGATACTTTTCAAACTGATGTCGTGGATGTACACACGAAGATACAGGAAAACATAAATCTATATATTTAGGACACTGGAGATCTTCTATGTTAATTACAGGCCGGCCAAGAAGGCATTGGAGAAAATGTTGGCGTGTTTCTCCGTAGGTACACAACACTGAACTGGCCTGAGTATAAACCATTAGTATTGTTTTAAGATCACTATAGGCCAAATCATCATCATCCCAGTGAAGTCCAATGGTATGGGTAGAGATGTAATCGTTGGTATACTTCAAGGCTATCGGTAACTCCGTAAATGGAAATGGGGGTTTGAAGATCCACGACTGCGACGTATTTTGATCGGGATCCACAATGGCAAGCTCTTTA
>JAGDQP010021617.1:3209-15754 GCA_022664845.1 Lepisma saccharinum
ATCCGCTTCCTTACTATGTTGAATACGTTTCTCAGCAGCTTTAGTTTTTCTCTAGCTGATCATAAGCAATTTTTCATTCCATTCACTGTGACTCCACTCGTTTTCGTCTTCCCCAGGCCTAGCTGATTGATAACAGGTATTAATGCTTTCCCAGTAAGGTAGATTTCAATCGGAGCCATTTGTAAAGTATCAGAGACACTGTAGTTCAATAAAATTAAAAAGTCGTTCAAATATGTTTACCATTTAGAATGATTGTCACTACATCACAAATGTCATAATCTATTGAGTTCTCTCTGCGGTCTTGCGACGGGATTGGATTAGGGATGGTACGTGGTGACATGGTATACTTTCACACCCCGATGTTCCATAGCTTTGAGAAATTTATTAGATGTGAAACATAAACCATTATCACATAGTAGCGCTTTTGGTATTCTTAAGTGCGAAAAGTACATTATCATGCACTTAATGGCAGCGCTTGTTGTAGCGTTGCGGATATTGTAAGCTACAATATATCTGGTGAAGACATCCATAGCTGTGCAAGTATACACATGTCCTTCCGGTCCTGATGGCAGTTTTCGAACCGCTACTATTTCACGAACTCCTGTTACTTCCACAGAATTCAATCTTCTTGATGTCGGATGAGTATCTGGTTTGTGCCGTTGGCCCATAACGCAGTTTCTGATGTTTTTGCGGATATCTGAATCCATAGTATTCCAAAAATAATTCTTTAAGATCATACTATGAACTTTGGCATATCCAAAATGGCCTATCTCATCGTAATGATTTCTAAGCAACGTTCGAATCAGAGATTTCGGTACCATTATTCGCCAGTGTCGAAGGTTATGGAAGTCTTTTCATGAGGATTCCTCCTTCGATCTTGTAATAGTTTTTGAGGTTCTTGTATTTCCCTATCGATTCCTCGTTTGCCTTAAGGATATTCAGGCAAGAGGAAAGATCTGTATCCTCTTCTTGTGCTCGTTGTAAGTCATGCTTAGAAATGTTCCCTAGGTCATCTGGTACCATTTTGAAATTTCGAACTATTACAATCTGAGTTTCACCACCATAAGAGACTCTGGATTATTCGTCAACCGCTACGTTGGAAATACGTGGTATATACTGAATTTTCAGATTCACCTCCTGCGGTTCCAAACACCATCTATACAAACGGCTGTTCCAAAATTTGATTATCGAATAATGCACCAAAGCTTGATGGTCGGTATGAACTATGACGTGATGTCCCAACAGAAGGTTTCTCCATTTTATGACAGCCAAAACTATGGAAAATCGGTAATAATATACCTTGCTTCGCATGGTTTTAATATTTTCAATGTAAACCCAAGGATTACTTTGTCTTCCCCATGCATTTGGTACAACACAGCTACTGTGTCAACGGTGGATCCATCAACAAACAAGCCGGAGTCTTTGTCATATCTGGATGAATTAGTAATACTTGTTTACTTATTTCGAGCTTTATGGTGTTGAAACTGGTGTCATGCTCCGCGTTGCACTCCCATCTCTCCACTTTCTTCAACAAATCATACAAAGGAGCCGCCTTGCGGACATAATCTAACACAAATTTCGCACACCAATTAAATAATTCTAGGATGCGTTGCAAGGATTTCACACTGTTGGGCGTGGGAATCTTTTGTATCATTGTCACTTGGCTGGTATCTTTGGAACAGCCATGGGAATTAATAACAAAACCTTGGAATGATACCTCTTCCGTGACAAAGCGGCATTTCCTTAAATTAACTGTCATGTTAGCATCTTTTAACCTCGTGAGCTCCTCATCTAGCAGCATCAGATGTTCTTCTAAACCTTTTCCGGGAATCAGGATGTAATGTTCTGTTGACGTTGAAGCAGACTCCGAACCAGGTACGATCGGTTTGGTTTCATTGTCATAATAGAAAGAGTACTTCCAGCATAGATGATCGGGTGTAAAATCATCTAACTCCCTTTGTTGCTCCCATGCTTCTAAACTGATTCCGCTACACATTTGGTGAAACTATTAATCACATCCCGCACACTCGATGCCCTTGTTATCCTTAGAAGGCTCTTCACAGCATACGTACTTGTCTTCCTGGCTTCTCTCACTAGCGCCTTCAGTTAGCAAAGATGTCCTATTCTTCCTCCTTCTCTCAGACATGTTAGATACTTCCGTCGTCGCTTCACTGGTAAAGCAGCCCACTTTTGCAAAAGTCTATATATGCTTGGCAAGCAAAATTAGTCCACACAACGAATAAAATTCACAGACCTGAGTTTGCAACACTAACCCATAATCTCTATGTAACAGTATGCTTCGGTTCCTGGGTAACGCAATGTTGACTCTTCTAGGTGTGAAAATATATACTCCACAAAACTTCGTCTTCCAGGGATATAACGATCGCAATAGGAAATACTTATGATGTTTCCAATCTGATCCGAATGTCAACTGTAGCAGGAATCCACAATAAAGGGATATCATTGCCACAGGAGTCCATGGTACAAACCGTAAACATACATATCTATGTTCCACACAACATATGAGAAAATTGCACTGATATAGGAAGCGCCGAAGGGGCTTTCACTAGTCAGGAATCTTACTCAATGTTAGAATAGGAATCCAAACTTAAAGAAAAGAAAAACAGTACCTTTTCAACTTTACATGTACATTTAAAGACATTTACGTAATCGAATGAGAGCTACATACCTGTTCGGTCTATTAAATAATGTTAAATAACTTACAAGTACGCAGGTTATTATGCACAAATATGGTTAAATACATCATTAACTTTATATCTTTCTTTATAAAATTAATATGTGAATTCTCGTTAGTTAAACATTGTCCATAGTTAAAGAACATTAAAGATTGTTCACTGTTCCGTCCACTAAAAACACTAAAAGTCAATTAAGATAGCCGACGAGCGCGTGAGCCATCTATATTTTACCTACACAACGAACTAACATACACAACACATTTATCACATTAAATGTTATTAGTTCCACATTAATCCTTCGCAGATATAACAGGAGGCTACACGGTTATAATGTTTGGTCATATATTAAACAAACAATGCAATAGAATGTGTAAGGTAGTCCTTAGGAGTCTTTGTCTTCTACATCACATCTTCTTTCTCTGCCTAACCTTATCAGGTGATTCGTCTTCTACATGCAATATACCTATCATACTTATATTGTCAATGTAAATCGCAGCAATACAAAATATCACATATCGCCAATGTAACAAATACAATTTAAAACAAGACCTCATCATCACTGTTCTAAATGTAAACAGTACGCAACCGCATCAACGTAAGACACCAAGTCCATTACACGCAATTCCAGACTGCTACTCAATGATTTAATATTTTTGTTGAAGTCGCCTATATTTAAGCTTTGTTTCCTTTGGCTTCTTTCCTACCTCCAGCGTTAACATAGAAGCTTCATTTTCACTCTGTTCCTGTTGTAGAAGCTGCACGAATGTTGAAATATTGGGATGTTCTTTTGTTAGTTTTCTGTTTAATTTAGAATGCCACCCCTTGACAACATTAGTCGTTCTTGCTTCAACATTGTTGGTAATGGTTCCATATTTCTGCGTGATGTATTAGACAAAGACTCTTTTTTAAGGACATCCATCCTTATACATCCTCTTGCATTGTTTGTTTAATATATGATCAAACATGTCTTGAGGATGTAAACTGTGGAACCTTTTAAGTACTGTAAGCCTTAGCATGCTGAAAATAACCTACTGGAAATCCGAATGAAATTTTGCTGTGAAATGACTTGAAATTTGACCGAAGTAAGTTTGTTTTGTGTTCGTTTCAGTTCTAATGTCAAACGACTTACCTGCAGCTCAGTCAATCAAATTTCAATTTCTCTGCAGGTATTTAAAAAATCACATTCATCTTTACAAAAGTACATGCGAATAATACTCCTAATAATAAAACTTTATTCTAGTCATTTTCCACACGCTAGGAGGTGTGTAGGTCGTTGAAAAGTGTTGGAGGGCCTTTAGGCAAAACGGGAACTAGACAGAACGGGAATTGGGCAGAATGGGAAGACACCCTTTTATTCGAATCCATCTTATATTCATTAGTTAAACAATAGCATGCACGAATCAATAAAGTTCTCGTACGCGCTAGTGTTCTCAGCAATAAAAGTGGCAGAGGGATAATATAGGTCGCTGTCACCGCTCACATACTGCATGTGTGTGCTGTCTACATTATTATAGACCTCCGTTGTGTATATATAGCTCTCCTGGGTGAACAGAATTTATTACCATCGCAGGACTTGAATTTTCAATTGTATATAATTGATAATAATTAATCTGTCATATTCTAGAAAATGAGTTGAAGAACGCTTAACTTTGTTTTATCTTTTTACCACTTTTTAAAAAAATGTGAATATACAATTATTATTCTTAATACACGGTTGTGTACAATTAGTGTGGTCATATTTAAGATAAAGATTAGCTCTATATGCATCTCCTGAGTACGAATTGTGTTTACTTTAACAAATCAATATTTTAAACTCTTTCTTATGGTTCTAAAAACAACAGTATAATTTTAGTAACGGACAATGAATTACTAACACTAAGGAGGAAATATGAATCTTGATACACCAGATTACGTTACGTGATGTGTTACATTGATAATAAGCTACAACGTCAGAGAATGCGCGCGCATCGCCATATCAAAATTGAAATATTGTCGTTCTCAATAACCACGGTAATCTCACTGCCACATTGAATGAAGACATGCACACGTATATTCATTCTATCGTAGAGGTATTGGACGTTACAATGTGGAATATTGTTCCACTCCTGCTGTATCTGGACCCTTAGATCTACAATAGGCGTTGATATTTGGGTTTAATCCCGGGGCTACTATGTGCGAACATGAACAATGTACGAAAGATATGTAGATCTTGCCCGTTCACAACTCGAGAAAGGATATATGAGGAAGAGCATTACCGTGTGCAAATACGCGCCTTCCGTTCTGTTCTGCGAATTCACCGATCTGCTCTTCCATCAGTAGATCACTAGTTCCCGGACACTGGACTTCTGGTAGTAATGGATCATTACTGCCAAATAGTTGTACAGGGAAGAGACTTCTGGGCTTGTTATTGCTACGATCTTACAAGGGGATTCCTCGATGACACTATCCGGTCCCATCAAATTGGGTAATTACCAGCATGCACATTGTTGGCGCTTTCGAGGCATTTTGTATACTCTTAATGAACGTTACACTTACGAACAGTTTCACATGTGTGGACAGGAACAACAAATTCCACATGTGTTGATGTATTGTAGTGACTTTGGTAACCAATACAGAAAATAAGTAACTTTTCTACACTGTAAAAATATAATTGTGATGCTTTGTTTTATATTTAGAAAGTTCGTTCATGTGGTACATTTTCCTTATTAGTACGTAACTGTAAGTAAAATATATACATTAAATTCTCTAAATTTTTACTAAAATATTTACGACTTATTTAAAATGTAAGTGTGGTGATGAAGTGCAGAAAAATAGCGTTAAAAATTCACCTATAACAAGATACGAATGAAATTAAAGTATCTTACAGTGAGGGGCAGATGTGTTTCTGTAAGATTTCTTTGGTAAGATTTCTTTTGTGAATAACTTTGAAACATATGTACCGATTTGAGTACAGTTTTAAGTAATTTTAGAGAGAATGTAATTCCCAGTAAGATTCAGAAAACAGAACATAAATAGGTCAATTGATTCCAAAGTTATTTGCAAAAATAAAAAAAAAATACTAAAGGAAATGAATTTCGTCCCTGCCTGTACATATTAGTATACATTTCTCGAGAACAAACTTAAAAATCTACAAAAAGATATGCAATGCAAAGGTAGGGTCTATTATTGATACATTAAACAAGTGTTATTTCAGAGTAAAATAAATTGATTAACATTTGTACAGCAAATGAACTGTATAAAATATATTTCAACCACGTAAATTACTAAAAGTAGAGACGAACGTTCTTTTTAGTTAATTCACCGTGAAAATCTTAAGCAAAAAAAAATTATTTTCGGTGAAAATTTACCAACGGATCTACTTCATTGTCAAAGTGTGTTTATTTAAAATGGGATGAATGTCTTAAGTAATTATAGGCTATCTATATATAACCACAATATGTTAGGTCAAGTTACGTGTTTTTTTACTAAGATCATATTAAAAAAATTGAATTATATGTGATTTTAGTTGTATACAAAAGAACTTTTCGAATCACTTTGTTTTTGTTTTTGTTTTCCAACAACCAACATTCATACGAATAGTGATTTCAGCCGTGATAATTTTAATTCCTTTTAAGTAGTCTCTCTCTCTCTCTCTCTCTCTCTCTCTCTCTATCTATCTATCTATCTATCTTTCTCTCTCTCTCTTCAAACTTGCGATGTATTGCTCAACTTCCACTTGTCGAGCACGTAACATGCCAGAGAATTTTTGTTTTCATTTTGTGCTTTGAAACTTTTGAACATATACAGAGGTTTCTAAAAGAGCTGTAGAAGCTTATGTGGTTTGAAAAGCACGAATACGCGCTTTTCAATAAAATATATTCCCATGATAATTGATAAGCGACTTGTTCCAGATTAACGTACTGTAACTACCGTAGTTTTACAATAACCTTTCTTTTTCAGGTTTATTA
This sequence comes from Lepisma saccharinum, assembly GCA_022664845.1. Classification (NCBI taxonomy): domain Eukaryota; kingdom Metazoa; phylum Arthropoda; class Insecta; order Zygentoma; family Lepismatidae; genus Lepisma; species Lepisma saccharinum. The sequence continues at coordinate 9,853 of JAGDQP010021617.1, forward strand.
TAATGTTCCTCGCAAAAAATATTTTTACACATTTTTGTTTTGCTACAGTGGAATCAATAGTCACAGAACAGTACGCTAAAAGAGAAAAGGGTAATTCGCTACATACAAAGAAAAGTTATGAAATGATTTAAACGTAGTTCCTACAAATATGTTTTCTTTGACGCAATATATTATTACGTTGAAACTATAGTGAATAAATATTTAGTATATTATACAAATAAAGTTGGATAAGTTAGTGAATTTCTTACTATTATCAAAAACTACTACAATTGATTTTTCTCTACAGCCAACCTCAGTGACTCAGTTGTTTTCGTCTCGGACGGTATTATTATTGCAGGTTCGAACCCAACTACCGGCCCGTCCTGATCGATATTCCCCTCATTTTCACCAGATGAATGTCGGGTTGGTACCTCAATAAGCCCTGGTCACTATCCTCCTCTTCCCTGTTCTATATAGATTTAGGTCATCACTGTCTGTATTCCGTTCAAGGTTCTGTACTGGACTTTACTGCTTATAAGGAGTACCACATTATTTACAAGACTCATTACCAATAGGTTTACAAATTGCTTTCATTGTTGGTTTCACATTTGAGACAATCAAGAGTTACACAACGTAAAAACTACTGTATAAAGTGGAGGAAAAAATTAACACACTTCGATATTCGAGGATTGACAATTAAATAATGGAACTGAAGTGTGACAATAAAGAGCTGAGACAGTTGTAGTGTGTTTTAATCGAAAAAAACAATCGTTCGAAACCGTCGGCTGATCGTTCCAAGGACTTTGAAATCATGTTGGGTCAATGTTGAGGTGGTATTGAATTCAGACCAGGGCCACATTTCCTTGACTTGTTTTGTTCCATGGTTAAAGTAAAGAAAAAGATGAAACATTATAATATAACCTTCAAGTTACTGAAATGCTAGTAAAATGAAGTTTGATAAACGTCCTATTGTTTGTATGCAGCACTTAAATATTTTATTATTCATATTATTTTGCAATTTAATTATTATCTTAGTTTCAAAGTCAGTACCAGGTTCAAACTACGAAGTGTTCAATGCAACTTCAAGTAGGGCGACAGTTAGTAAACACATCCAGGAGCCGCCACTGGAAGTTCGCATTTTTCAGAACAGATAATTGATTTCATCTTGTCCATCCACACTGTAATATATAAGAAGTAAAATTGACCAATCAACGACTTGGGTAGGAGACAAAGTGACATCTTTAGTTTTCATTCAGTACCAATACTGACAAAAATGGTAACAATAAGATGCAGTGTTTCTGTCAGAAAAATTTTTTTGGGGCTATTTGAAATCTTTAGAGGGGAACCTCATTGGCTTCTCAGCAAGAAAAGAAAAAAAGTAGTGAGAGGCAGGACTTAGAAAGGAGTGGGAGGAGTATGTGTGGATTACGTTGACACTAAATTAGTGAAAAGTTTCCCTATCTACTATATACAAAAAATCATACAAGCTTATTGTCCTCAAGTTTTGCGTTATTTTATTTCAATTACTCCAATTCTACGCTTATTAACTGCAAAAACAATGCAATACAATAAACTCGTATGACATTATATTCATACAACGAACCCGTATCTCCATTTGTAATTTAACCAAGTAATAAAATTTATTTGTAACACTTACATTAGCTACATGCTTCAAAATAAATGTTAGCGTACAACGAATCAATCATCATAATAATATAACTTTTTTGTTTTTGTTTCTCCTGTAAAATTTAGTTTCTCGACGTAGTACAAATTCACAATGATATCAATTAGCTTATTGAAAGGCACCTAATAGATGTTTACTATGTTACGGAGGTAGAGAAAGATTTATCGTACGTGAGAATTTGATACAGAAGAGAAGTTGTAGCATGGATAGTATGTATACGTTCACACATCATCTTTCAAATAGAAATATTTTATTGTAAAAAATTAAATAGCTCTGATCAATACGTGATCTGTATCGTTCTTGTTTATTCTATCTTTCAGTAGTTTGGCAGGGTCTGACATCTTGTGTACAAGTAAAAAGAAAATCTATTCCCACTTTTCTTTTTTAAACTTGAATTTTAAATAACAAATGTGTTGGATGTCACGACTGTCACAAAGTTCAGGAACTGAGATGAATGATAAACAGTCTGGTTTTTCTCTGTCTCAAAGCATTAAAGAGACTAGCAATCGTAGCGTTCTTTGAAGTGTGTCATACTTTAGTCAGCGTTCTTTGAGAGAAACCTCTCTTCTAGGGAGTACTTTTGCATCTACAAAGACGATTTCTATCTCACCGGAGAGTATGAAGATTACGATATACATACAAAATTTCCGCCAAGATTTTCAGTTTGAGGGGTATAAAGCCACAATTGGGAGGATCTAAGTAAAGTTTTGCAAAGTTTCTATCGATTTTTAACTGTAACACTTTTAAGTTAAAGGTGTGGGCTGGAGAATTTGTCGAGGTGACACCCTCTATTAGGAGATTTGACAGAATACGTGCTTTAAAAAAAAAACTCAAAATAATATTTCTGTTAATTGCTCCGAGATTATTAATGCGTGAATGCGAACTCAAATTAGGGGTGACTATTCACTCCCGGTTTCCGGGGAGTTTCCCCGGATTAAGACATTTATAACCCGGCTATTTTTTCTCTCTGTTTTAAAGAATAAATATATTTCGAAAATTTTTATTGCTTCATTTAGAAATAAACATTGGAAAACAACCTTCCTGGGGGCTACCAGAAGTACTTTTTTTCAGATATCCTAATTTTATATTCTTTACTTTTCTTCACTAAATTCTTGAAATATACTCTTTTTTGTTATTTCTTTTTTTTTAAAATCACATTAGGTATTCTCTGATTAACTTAACCACTTGTCATTTCTAAAAATCCAAATTCGAGGAGTATAGATAAAACGTATTAGGAATAGAGTTATCTTTCATGTAGTAAGAGAGGGGGAGAAATGGTAGCCAAATTTACTGTTGCTACACGGAATAATCTTGTAGTGAAATAATCCCGATCCTTCCCGGAATCACTGAAAAAAAAAATATGGTTACCTTAACTCAAAAGGCTTTAATTCATCACAGTTTTTTTTTTAATTTTAATGATGCTATTCTAACATAGGTATCTTTTGAATTTCTACATTTTAACAATATAAATGCAATTAAAAAATAAAAGAATATTGTTTAGTCTTTAAGTCTAATTATTTTCTAATTTGAAATAGGAATCAAATGTAGATGTGCAAACAACAGGAAAAATTACTTCATCAAACAATGATAATTTTTCTCCTCTTCGTTTATTCTTTATAGGATTTGTTCTGGCCACACTGCTGATCAAGAAGATTTGTATGTAACTGCAGGATTCATCAGAGTAGGAAATGTACGCCGGAAGGCATCATCAGTGTGCGTATCGTGAGGCACTGCTTCATAAAAACAACTGACAAGCAACAGCTACGGAGTTACCGTTTTGATGTAGCGATTACACTATCGAATAGCTGATCGGGTGACACGGATTCAATTCCTGGCGAGCTGATATATATATATATATATATAATTTTCTTTAAAGAAAAATAATTATTTTTCATATATGCATATGCATTTTCAAATTTTACCAAGTTCACTAATCATTGGTTGGGTTAAGTTAGGCCTTTAAATACAAATCCAAATTCAGGTTATGTGTTTTGTTTTTAATTTTATTTTATGCGATTCACTGTCTCGCTGCTAGTTCATAGCAACGCTGGCAGATGGCGCTGCAATGGTGTAAATTTCCTGTACAGATTGAGTCGTGTCTCTAATCTTCTCTTTTCACCTGAATTCATCCACTTTCTAACCCCCTAACTATTATTGTCACGCCAATGATCAGTTAGTTAGGATTTACTTTCCTTGTGGCTTACAAGATGGGAGAGAAATCTGTTTCTAAAGCTGTCATATCAAAGAGAATACGTAGGAATGAAAAGTATTTTATTCAGATTGCTGCAAGTTTCAAACATAAATAGAGTTGACCTGAGTAATGTTATTAGCAAATACCACGAAATACTAATGAAGCCGAGGAACGAAAGGAAGTAACAACTCTAGCAACAAATATTGAAACTAATTAGATTATCATCACTAGAGATTTTGTGAAAACAAAAACAGATATACTTAATGGGTGTTTTTAATGTAATCTAAAAGTAATATTTCATGGTGAGCCATGGCTCGTCCTGCCTTAGATGAAACTCGATTAGGAATAGCTTTAAGAAAACCATTTCTGACAAATGTTAATCCGCTCGCCAGGCACTAATCATGTAGCGGGTGTAGTAGGACTTGGGAGAGTTGAGGATAGTTCTATTTTCAGACGAGCCATTTTTTGTGCATCTTGCAAGGTAGAATAAAATAACAAACCCGAACTCAGAGCTTTGTAATCGGATCCGAACTTGACTGGCCTGACCCAATGCGAATACAAAACAATCTGTCTACCAGAACCAACTGACCCCTGGCAACTCAAACCTTATAAGAGACAACAGAAGCTAAATACTGAAAGCAGGTGAAATCAGGTAAAACGGAAAGTAAAAAAGTTAGAGAAGAAAAAGGAGAGGATGAAGCAATGACGTACAGATACACTGAAAAAAAAATCTCTGTGAAAATTCAACATTTTTTGGGCCCATTGAGACAGCCACATTTTTGTGTGATATCGGTGATTGAACACTGTTATAGTGCTGGTATGACATCTTCCATTTATTGAATCAGCATCGACAACACATCCATTGTGTTGAATCTCTGAAATCAACGCGTTTTTGTTTTGTTTTACCATTAAAGATGATTGTCGCCTTATGACACCCAAAACGGTTGAATTAACACAACTATTTTTTACTGTGTATATCAAACACTGTGGCAAGAACAAATCCTTTCAAGGCGATAGAGCAGAGACCACAAAATCAACAGGAAAAATCACTGTTATAAATAACGTTAGTTTCCTGTAGCTTTCGCACCTACATACAAACCATGTTGATATTTTCCATTTAAAATTGGATAAAAGATCTTAAGACACATTGTGGTTGAGTTTCTAAAAAATGTAGACATTTTAGGAATACATACACAGATATTAGTACACCTTTGCCAAAATTAAAACTATACTAATAGGTCTGCCTTAAAATACTTTTATTTTAATCCCAAATAACTATGAAACGTCAATTTCTTTTATTAAATGTATATGAACTATTTTTTAACAAAATGTTTTTTTCAAAGGTGAGTGGAAAAAAACTTTGCTCACGGTAGTAGGCTATAGCTTAAGGTTACCAAATGACCACTTTTCCAGGACTTCTGTTTGTGACTAAATTTTGTACCTGTATCACCCTGAATCTTCTTATCTATCCCAGCAATTTCCTTAATTTCCTCTTTTAACGCTCAATAACATATTCCCAGTTTTACTGTGTGTAAACCAACTTTTATTTCTGAGAAATTACCATGATATTTTTAATTCTGTTTATTATTATTATTGTTATTATTAATGACGATATGGAAAATCAGGCATTATCAAGCGCTTTATGTCTCAGTTTGTACTTGAATTATAAGAAAGTAAACCAATTCTCGTTTTATAATCATTAAAAATCTAACATTAAATTGATAGGACATTTTGAGTTTTTGTTTGTTTGTTTGCTTGTTTGTTGCAAATCAAAAAGTTAGAATGAATTATAAATTTTACTTCCCTTTTTCGCAAAGCTCTCGTGTACGGAAATGTCTTGCAAAATAGAGAGAAAAGATAGAGGATAGTGAATACTCTAAATGCACGGAAGGTGGTTGTGGCAAAAGTACCGTAATGGCAGAGCACTTGCTCAGCAACTGAGGAATCAGGATTTTGATTACTGGTCACTGCTGTAACCATTGTTTTCTTTTCTGTGCACACTTCAACGTGTTATTATACAGAATGTTTTTGTGTAAAATAAGTAAATA
>JAGDQP010021617.1:15854-31522 GCA_022664845.1 Lepisma saccharinum
TCAGTTTATGGATTTGAAAACAGATTTAAAAAAAACTAAATAATTTCTTCATTTTAAAAGGGAAATTCTCGCATTCTGTAAATGTGGTGTAGGAAACAACTGAAGAGTCCGGATGGATAACAAGGAAGTTGAACATCGAATTTCATGCTGAGGCGACGTTCTTGTGCATTATATATATATATATTTCAGAGAGTGAGGCCCCTCAAAGCGCATTACAGGATGCTGAATTTTGATACATTATTTCTTTTGTCACAAACATAATTTGTACACAATGTAATGTTCTTGGGATGCTTGACAATATAAAACCTGTAATAGCCCTATTTCAGAGGGTATAAGACCCTTAGTTACCCTTTCAGAAGTCTCTCAGTGACCTCGTTGAGGTGTGTTGTCGGAAGCCGATTTTTTTGTAAATAATTTTTATTTATTCACGTTATATTTGCGGGAGATAATTGGTGCAAAGCTTCATGTTTCTGAAATGCTTGAAACGACAGATGTTATGCTGTTACCTCTAAGGGTTCTTATTTTATAACACACTGCAATCTGAACGTAGCATCATTTTACTCAAAACTTTATTCCAGGTATGGTCATGGGTGGATTTATAGTGGTGCATGGGAGACACTGGCCTGCCAGTCATTTCAGAATGACTTCAAATGTTTCATTCTAAAGATACCTTTTAAATGATTGTCCCCCCCCCCTCTAAGGTCTCTCTCGTGCCTGTTGGCAACCCTGGTATGATGTTACGTCGGGACTGGCGCTAGTGCAAATGACAAGTTGATAGTTTGTAGTGATACAGTTCAGCAATGTGTGTTTCGTGGTGTGCCTGACTCATGTGTTCATGTCAAATGCCCGAGATTTGTTAAAAAAAAAGCATATGTCGATTGGTTCGATTTTTGCAGGGAGGTGTGGGTTTGCTGGACTTTAGAATCTTCAGTGGAACTTGGGGGTCCAGGTGTAATTGTTGAAATTGACGAGTGTAAATTTGGGAAGCGTAAAAATCACTATGGTAGGATTATAAACTGTACATGGGGTTTCGGGGGTTCGGAGAGACGTTCGATTCAATTCAATTTATTCAGCTTGTACATTAGCTTACGAATGGTAAACATTACAGTTGTCAGATAACATAAACAATTACAATCCAGGAAATGTGTTTATGGTAGTGGTGAAGCAGAGAAAAAACAGTCTCTTACAGATGGTTTTCTTGAATGGGTCAAAACTTCCTTACGGTAAGTTTAATTTTTGTTTCGATGTTAGGTTTTCTAATCATATTGAAATTGTGTGATATAGCACTCGGAACACCTCAAAATGCTATGTTTCGCTTCCTACAGACATGAAAGAGCCTAAAAGGTGTGCAAAAATAATAATAAAAAAGTTGCTATAGTAGAATATGTCATGTTATTGTAACATCACAAGTTCTACTTTAGGAACTTTTTTTTTACTTTGCACGTATTTGAGTGTTTTTCATTGCTGTAGGAAGATAAAATGAGGAGTTCCGAGTGCTTTATGCCAGAAGGAGCTCTTGTAAGGTATTTTACCTTTCTTGGCTTTTACACATTCAGTCTGAATTATCCGTTTACTTTACCAAAACTATACAACCAGAGAAGTACCCACTTATTATCAGAATATCTAATAACTATGGTTCAAAGAAGCAAAAGTAAATACTGTGTTGTCCTTTCTTCCGAAACTTTTAAGGGACACACTGTTCTTTTTACCAGAACGATGAAGTGGAAAGTAAAATACACATAGATAGTAGAACCTTATATATTGATTATTTTGAGGAAGAAATTCATTATATGATATAGTGACATACAGATTATATCAACTATAACGTATAATTCAATATTCTAAGCAAGTGTCGCCATCTACTGTTCATCCTGCAACCCTAAACACATGGCAGTTGGTTGGGTTGCATAACGTCACGGGGTTTATTAGTATAATTCCGGGTTTTATTTTTGTCTGCAAATCTATGCAGCAAGAGTTCCAGCTTTACGCAAAGAGGTTATTAAAATTAACGTTTACGGTGCTGAAAGATATATTTTGGACTCAGCCTTTTGGTAACAAATGAACTGTGTAGAATTCAAGTCAAAACATGGAGATTTTTTTTTTTTTTTTTTTTACCATAGTCAGACGAAACTATAAATTTCTTATTAAAACTACGTATACAGACGTTTAAAATTTTAAAATTGAGCAAACGATGGCAGACAATCGTCGCAAACTGTAATAAGCTCAGAGACGCTGTGCTTAAATTGAAATGCAATCATTCTTACTAAGGAAAAAAAAAGAAACAAAAAATCTATTATTTATTAATATGTGAGTGTGTCTAATTATTTAATTTATTGTCCAGCATCGTTGCGTAGTTGTCTGCGACCGTATAAATTAATTTACTTACAATCTACATGGTTTGAGTTATGTATGTTATTTCAGACAATAGTATGAACTTTATTTCGTGATATATTTGAAAAAATAAATAAATTAGACGAACTGTCCGGAAAGATAAGTGTTGTTTTAGTGAAAAACAGTAACTTAGCCCCTGGGGTTTAGTCATTGTAGTTGCGGATGTCCCTGATAAGGCAAACTTGGTCAAATGGTCCATCATTGGCCCTAGTGATGAGGTTTTCCATGACTATCCTTAGTTTCACATGGTGAATGGTGTCATGGTACCTTAAAAAATCTTCTCACCACTACCTTCCCTTTCCCTATGCCTGGAACAGTACTTAGTGAGGAACTCCATTTCCACGATATTAGACAGGCTTAGGACACAGTTCACTATATTTCCCATGAAAAAGAAATAAGTAAATAATAAATATACAGACTGTGGCATGAATGTTACTCAAAATTAAGTGAATTTTTGATTTGCTATCTTAGAAATATTGTTGATGCTGATGACCTGAACATCCGTGGGGTAAGGTGAATTGATGATGGTGTTCCATTACCTTCCATCGGATACAAGATAGAATAAACACAGATATGTATCCGCATGCTACTCAAAACTGACTTATGTTTCTTAAATGTCGTACCTAATAAAGGGTATTTTCTTGAGATACAAAATACATATGAAAGAAAGTTTCACATAACACGCACACGTTTCTGCTTCAATATTCTGAAAGCTTCATAAAAAAACAGGAACATTGTATTTCCCAGCTGGAAAACATGTAAAGAAGCGAGACTTTCTAACCAAGCTCCGAACAACAGTCCCTTCCACACAATACGTGCACATCTGTCAGTTGCACGCTCTGAGGGGAGAACGAAGGACGGAAAATGTACGATAAAAAAAAGGAAAAACGGGACGTATCCTGAAATCCATTTCTAAATCTTTGTCCCTCTCTATGCTTGCAGAAAGAAATCAAATCCAGTATTTTTCTTCTGTTTTTTTTTAAGTTAAAAAAGAAAAGCAGCGAATTGGACTGCACAGGAAATCTAAAGAAAATATTAAAAGTAATTTTCCGTGAGATGTCCTGCGTGTGGAAATTGTCCAATGAAATATAAATACAATGTACACAACACTAATCCTAAAAAGGGGGCTGAAATGTAAGGAGTAAAATATGAAAGTGCTAGTCGTGACTTACCGAACATTCGCCAAAGTATGCCGTCGATTCCGAAGAGCTTTATGGTAACGTTGAAGATCCCTGATGCTTCCTTCTTCAGCTTGCATGATTGTGATGATACTTCCACTTCCAGAAGATGTTGATGACGTTGGTGATTCTTGTGAACTTTGCTCAATGATATCCAAAAAGCCAACGGTAGGTGGACGAGACGGTCTGGCGAAACTTCTTGAGAAACTACCAAGAGCAATACTAGCAGTGGTTAAAGGAGGAGTAGTAGTAGGAACACAAGTGGAAATATTATCACTGGTAGTAGTAGTAGAAGTAGTAGTAGTAATCGTAGTAGTGGTGGTGGTAGTAAAAGCTTTGGATATGTTACTTGGAGAAGTGATAGTGGTGGTAGTTGTAGTGGAATTATTGGTGGTAATGGTGGTGGTGGTGGTGGTATCGGTTTTGGTAGTGGATGGTGGAGATTCTAAGGGTGGGTACCAGAAGTCGTCGCTAGATCGACGGCGACATTGCTGGTGGTGGGTCTTCTTTTTGTGACCCTTTTTGGATTTTTTCTCCAGTCGACGATCTTCCTCGGAATCTTGTCCCTTTTGCACTTGTGAGTGTGCACAGGGCACAAAACACTTTCTCACTGCGCCCCCCACTTGTGTGGCGTTTCTGAAAACTACTTAAAATTAAAAAATTATAAAAAAAAAATATTTAAGTCACTAATTAATAGTATTCTTTTGTTATGCGTAATAGAAAGAGTAATTAAATTCTCTTTTCGGGGAGGGGGTTTCGGCTTTCAAATATGTAATCAGCGTTTGCGAGCACTTTATCGTACACAACTACACTGATATGTAACATAAAAGAATCTTTAGAATTACCACGAGAGGGTATCTTCACTATCAGCAAACAAACACACGGATGGATATAACTTTTTTTTAAACAAAATGCTCTTTTTCACTGGTTTATCCCACTTATGATCTATACTTAGACCCACATTCACTATAAATGTAATGGTTATAAGCGAAAACACATCAACTCCGCCAACTTCTACCTTCTTGTCTTCAACACTGGGAACTAACAACTCTCACTAGCACTAACAAACTTGCTGGTATTTGGATACTCGTTGCCGACGGATTAGGTGAAGCCTTATACAATACACAACAAGGACACATATGACGTATGCCAATGCTTCTTCTTAGGTGTGTGTGTGTGTGTGTGTGTTACGCTGCACACATAGATACACAGACTACTTGTAAAGTGCTTTTTCTTTTCTTATTTCTTACACATTGACCACCAATAATGAAATTTTGAATAGTACTTTTTTTTTTTCTTCATCCACTTGTCAAAATACGAAAAATCTTAGAAGAAAAGCAGATATAGACTTACATAAATTCACACTACATACACACATATGAAGCAGACATTAATTGACAATCTTCCTAAGAACGTATTCTGTACTAGATAACTTGTTTCTTTTTTAAAAAAAAGGTCTTTGTTTTTAACTTACGTAATAATCACTGTTTAGGAAACACCTTCAAAGCCACTTGGGGACGAAAACAAACGAATATTAATAAATCTTTTGTTTTCACTTAAAAACCGTTAATACAGTGTCACGTGGTGATTTGGCTCTTTACGAAAAATAACTGCGAGGTTTATTATGGAACATTAATTAAGCTCGTGTTAAAGAAATTTATTGTGCGGTTGGACTATACCAATCACCGTTGATAAAGTTTTATTTTAGGGTGGGCGGTAGGAATTTTGGGAAGAATAAGGGTTAATTGGGAGGGATGTTGAAAGGGTTAGTTAAAGGGTTAAGGGGGAGGTTAATGTTAGTGCCGTTTTTTCCCCTTTCAGAACCACTATATTCTGTATCAACTTAGTACACTGTTACTAATCCAAAACCACAATAAATACATGGTCCACCACCCAATCTTTCCTTTACTTTAGAGTCTGTAGTCTTGGCAGAGTTTTCGTCCAACAAAACTGCATGAAATACACACTAACGATTAAGGTCTACATGATTGCTACAAAAATGTAAAAAAATATGTTTCCTTTTGATACGATTTGGTGTTGTTTATTAAAGCGTTAAGTATCCGACTGGTCGTTTATACCCAAAGAGGGTGTTTGGATCGTGGGGGGTCTAAAGGTTGGTAGAGTTCTTCTTCCCGTTGATACTATGCCATTGAAAATGATTTTCTAATTCTTACTGGTTCACACGAACGGATCAGTTGCTCCTCACGCACTCCACGATAACTTGTAACTCTCTCTTGCAAAACCCCAAAAGTACACATACACTGACAACGGTGTTCACACTGAGAACAAGAGACTGACTGGCCGCGCACGAACAGAACCTATACTACAGCAGACGAACCGAGCAGGGAGAACACACAGGCACTGTTGTATACGGCAGCGCCGTGTGCCTGCTCGTTTCTACTCCTCGATCGATCTTTCGGCGTTTTGTCGGGGCGGCAACGGAGAGAGAGAGAGAGAGAGGGAGATAGGGAGTGAGTGAGAGAGGGAGGCGAGACCTTGGGTCCTCATTCATTCGCTGCATGACGCGATCAAATCTCGATTCCTCTCGTGTTGCGTTTTTTTTTTAGACAATCGAAACTAACTACAGCACATCACAAAACACATATTTTGGCTTTCTTTTTAAATAACCGCTCTTCTAATGTATCCAGATTGGATGTTGTGTTTGTTCCTATCTCCAACTGTTCACTGTTCAGCGTTTCTACTCACACACAGTTCTATTCGAGACTCTATTGGGAATCGAATTCAGCGACCCTAGTTTTTCTCTTTTAATTTTGCAGTTATGGTGTGTTTGGTTACCCTATTATGTATCTTTTATTGTTGTTATAGAGACAGGTATCACCAGTTGATGTCATGTTCGTAATCAAAATGTTCTGGCTGTGTGTTTCTCATCATGGTTTGGAAGAGCGTGTCAGACATTGTTGTGTTTTAAACAATTCTGCTCTCTCAGGCTCATATATTTTGTTTATGTATGTGTGTGTGTATATATGTGTATCTGTGTGAGGGAGGGAGAGAGAGAGAGAGAGAAACACACACACACACACAGAGTGAGTCTTGAACTTACAAGAAAAAAATCGTATTAAAACTTTGATATTAAAAATATTGAAAATTACGACTGTACATTATTCATATATAAATTATGATATATTATAATCCAACTTTTCTGCTTATTCTAAAAGCCGCAACCTTGTCCTGCGGCTTGAGACAAAGTCTTGTAATCCGTCCAGGGTCGGATATACCACAAGGCGCGTTAGACCCGGGTCTAGGGGCGCAACTTTACAAGGAGAATTCGCTATTGCTAATTCGCTATAGAATTCGCTATAAAATGCGAGACGAAAACATATTTAGCAAAAAACATCAAAAACCGTGTAAGGGGAGCGTCAAACACAACCACCTTTGATCAGGACGACCCCTGGTACATAATTGACATTATGCACTTTAAAGATAGGCTATTTTACATTAGAAATAGTAAAACAAGCATTAATGCTTACATTAGGAATATTATTTACTCCCATCTTTATCTTTGTACACACCAATAATAATTTTTAATCAATAGCACGCGACATATAGGGCGTGTCAGTCATCTATACCCTTGCCAATAGGAAACAGATCGGTACCATGCATGAAGGCGTAATTTACACTAGATTTTTGTAAATGAGAAAACTAAAGTGTCTTTATCTAACTTGTCTTTTCGAATCCTCTTTCCGCAATGGATACATACCGTGCTTTCGAATCCTGGTGCATACCGTCCTGAATGAGGTTTTACTACAATTATTTTATTAGTAGTAGTATCATTGAACGGTATTTTGTAAATAACCACATTAGCAGAGTTTAATAATTATTGGCTCGTTATTATTATTACTATTATTATTTAATGATGAGGGAACAGAGGAGAGTAGTTTGTCATAATGTAAAGGCTGTAAGGGAAGAAGACCGGGAGGGATGAGGGAAGGAAAAAGGGAGAGGGCACTGGAAGTCATGGACCTAGGGCGCCTAGCTGCATAAATCCTACCCTGAATCCACCTACCGTTTATGCTAAATAGTAAGTTATATCCTCAAAACCTAAGTTAATAAATAGTAGCTTCCTTAAAAGCTACGTTAATACCAAGTCATATTCTTAAAAGCAACGTTAGTGTTAGGCTCCTTTCTTAGAAGTTAAGTTTATATACCTCCATAAATAGTAGGTCCCGTCCTTGATAATCTACGTTAATAGTATAATTTCATATTAAGAAGCATGGTTTCTGTCAGGGTTTTCAATTTGTGGGTGGTGGTGTAAAGTCAAAATTGGGAGAGTGTAAGTATAATTTTGTACGGTTTCTATCGTTTTTCACAGCAAATATTTTAGTTGGGGGGAGGGAGGTATTGAGACTTTTGGGGATAAACCCTACACAGTTGGGTCTGGCGGAATCACTGGAGAAGCTATGACAGTGAAAGTTATCGTCTCAGTAATGGAAACTACGTTAATACTAAATCCCGTTCTTAGAATCTACATTAAGAGTAGGTCCAGTCTTTTGACCCAACATCAATAGTAGGTCTAATCCTTGAAGATTCCGTTTTTAAAACGCACGTTTTATCACGTTTTCTCTCCTTCATAAATTATTGTATCTGAAAATTTCGTGATAGGCTTAAGTTCGTCTAAACAGGTTTTGTTAAGTATATAGGCAGGAGACTGAGAGATAAGAGGAAAAAAACAGACTAGCGTGAAACGGAGACCAGTTATCTGGTTACTCTATGTCAAACGAACTCATTCATTAATCGAATTAATTCAAGATTGTTCAAACTTTTGGAAGTCGCGGGCCATCCAGATACTTATACTGCGTGTAAACTAAGCTGTTTGACTCTCGATCTCAGACAGGACCTTAGCCTGGTAGAGTATTTCCGATTAAAAATATGTCTCGTAGTGGAACGACTCCTTATTATTGTCTATTTATCTGACTTTCGTAATCAAAGTCTGCTGCTTTTTAATTATTCTAGCTTCCCAATTAATGCCACAATGAATCATCAACGACGAAGTGGGCAACCCCCACCGGAAATCGAACCGAGAATCATTCACACCGAAAGCAATACCGCTAACCGCTGGAATAAGCAGTCTTAACTTTCCTGATATGATAGGACTCGGATATGACTTAACTTTCCTGCTTTTCCTAACTCTTTGCAGCTTTAGACTGTCAGCCACGAATAACAGTACGGTGGGCAACAAGTAGCCACGAGCCTCAGGTTGATCACCTCATGTGAACTCAGAGAGTTAAATTTGCCCTAAATATTCAGAACGAATGGTGAACTAAACATGGTATCAGTTAATTTAAGGTGAGTGTATAGCAACGATCTTCGATAGATGGCAGCACTGCCTCCGTATGTTTCTAATGTATTTCTCGTGCAGATAGTGCAACTGGGCGTCAGGCAGAATTTAATGCTATATAAAATGTTGAAACTTGCAACGTTTGTTCTTTTCCTTATCCTTACCTCACAACTTAAGGCACTACGACAACAAATGCGTTTTACCGGTTTTTCTTCACTATCTGCACTCGACCACCCATACCGTGAAAATTGATCTACGCATCAGTTTTCATTGCTTTTGCCACTTGGAATTTTTGCAAACGTCGTACTATTTACGCATTTTGAAACTGTACGCACTTCAATGACATAGGGCTGCGTTAGGTTAGGTAGTTCTACCAAATAGAGGCTACTAACAGCTAGGATGTATTCAGGGCTGGATGCATACCGAGCGAAGCGAGGGTGGGCATACGCAAAAGTGCTGTTAACATTCTATTCCATCTGTAAATTTTGTATTTGGTAGAACCGTCTTTACACATAAAATTCATATTTATTCATATATGTCTTGCCTCTTATTGGCATGTATTTTCCATTCATCTTCGAAAGTTACATCACTCAAATTCAGCATCTGGTAAAAGCACGCAGTACGCGCGTGTATGAAAAGCCGACCTAACAAGTGTTTGTTGTGTAATGTATGATGATTTTGGTGGCCAATTCTTTTGCACTTCCTGCCCTCAGTAAAACTTACCGCTAATTAAGAGAATAGAGGAAATTATGTTCCAAAAAGAGTGTTGCAAACACATATAACGTGACTTCATATCGTCGGCACCTTTGATGTCGCTTCAACTTATCCTTATTTCTTGAAAACTACTTCACTAAAATTCACTCCACCTACATAATTTCACTTCTTACACATTAGCGAAAAAAAGAGTACTATCCATTCTACCTGTACTTTATCCATTTTCTGACGCCCAGTTGCACTATCTCTAACGTGCTTTTAGTGTTGCACGGAATTGCAATTCTGATCCTACAGAGTTAAGCCTAGAGAGTTCAATCTTTCAGAGAAAAAAGTTCATAACCATTTCAAGAGTTCTATCCGTGCCGATTTTTATTTTCTTTTATGTTCATTGTTGAATGAGCTTCATTGTTATAAGTTTGGGTATTCATAACAACAATCAAGCGATTTCAACAAGAAACAAAAAAAAGATCGGCAAGAATAGAACTCTTCAGGTGGTTACGGCCTTTCTTCTTTGAAAGTTTGAACTCTCTAGGCTTGAGCTCTGTGTGTGAACCAAAAATACATCCAAGACAAACTGAGGTTGTGCTGCAATCTAGTGTTAGATATTATTGCTTTACACTCACGTTAATGCATATATTAGATAATTTAAAAAGAAAGGGTATGAATTTCAGTATTATTTATTAATGTTTTCCAAATTTTCTGATCCTTTATTAATTAGATAATTAAAGTTTATTCAAGTACAGTAATCTTTGATCTTTAGGCACGCATATTTACTTTCGTCTTCTAAAAAGATGAATTCAAAAACAACTTTAAAAAATCACGCTTCCTTAAGCAAAGAAAATTTAACTAAAAAGTAAAAAATAATAAATTTATGAATCGGAAAATGAAAGTGTGGGTGCTCTTGCTTACCTTATCATAAAATCATAATATTTAAGAGAACCCACGCTTTTATTTTCCGGTTCACACATTTATTATTATTTTACTTTTTAGTTAAATTTTCTTTGCTTAAAAATGCGTGCTTTTAAAAAATCCTTTTTTAATTTTTTAAAAAATCATTTATTAATTTATTTTAATTATTATTCTTCTCGGGTTATTTCAGGTTTCATACTTTTTCTCCAGCTAATATTGTGGACCAAATCCTAAAGTGCTCTGCAACCAGTCAAACCCAGCCGTTTTGCAGGCTAGTATCTATTTTAGGATTAAGAAGTCTGTAATAATAAAATATTAAAATATGTTTTTAAAATATATACATATATGAAAGTAACAATGGAATGTTGTATTGTTACCCGACTTAAGTCGCTGTGCAAAATTTCATCATTATATGACGTCGGGAAATGAGTTAAATTAACGTCGCAAGATTTGTACCAGAGATGAAACATGATTACAGAGTAAGTTAATAAAAAGTGTGTAATAATAATAAAAAGAACGACAAATCAGTAATTCAGAGTCAAAGAGAAACCACGGCTGTTGGATGGCAACCATTCGTAATCACCGTCTTTGAACAGGACGTGACCGACACTCAAATCTTTCCTCTATCTGATAAACGGAATCACTCGAAGTTCTGACGAACCAGTACTTTTAGGACCAATGATACATAGTAGTGAACCCAGATATTAAACGCGACATCAATATTTGTTTCAAACTCTATTAATTCCGTAACCGCATTAGTTCTCCTTAGATATTTTAAACTTCTCTTTCTTTAGCCAATCTTCATTATGGTATCCAGTACTCTGAGGCTAATTCTGTATTTAGAGTGGCCCACCAACAACCAAAACGGGTAATGTGCCTCTACTCAAGGAGTAGTCTAAATAAGTAGTCACGAAACAGAACTTCGTGCTCGAATTAGTAGAGTAACGTCCTAAGCTTGCTATTACAGTTCTATTCAATTATTCGTTCCAAAGATATCTTAAGCATACTCCTGAGTTTCACTCATCTCGCTTTGATGACCTACGTACGACCATACTGCAACTTCTTAATTATTTTATTTTTGTTTTATTTATTGCCTCATTTATCAAAGTTTATGACAGGGTTCCTCAATAGGCGGGCTGCGAGTCACATTCGATCCAAATGGGTATTTCTGTTGGCCCGCTACAGGGATTCCGCCAGGATTTTAAGTTGGGTGTGGAGTAAAGTCAAAATTGGGAGAATGTAAGTGAAATTTTGCACGGTTTTAATTGATTTTTACCTTAAAAATCTTAAAATTGTGGGGAGGGCTTCTCTCGAGAATTTGGGGACTGACGCCTTCCACAAGGGGATCTGGAAGAATCGCTGAACTGCTATCAAAATAATTACACATAAAAATAAAATAATAGCATACTAGATAAATGGACAGTTTAATTCTTCTAAATTTCCTTCCTGCTTTACTGATGAACGTATTATTAGTAGTTCGTATGATTGGCACGACGAGCGCTGTGAGTCTTTATAGTCCAAGAGCCGCTAGGTGGCAATGCCGTCGCTTTGCAAATTATCGACGATATTGCATTACATTATTAAATAGTTCAGTCTTTCTGCTTCTGGTTTTCTGAAGAAAGAAAAAAGATTGTTTGCAACCGTTAATTCTTGGTAGCTCTGAAAAAAATTATACAATTACAAAACTAATAAAAGCGGCTCTTTGAACAATTTGATTGGGAAATGGTGATTTAGAACTATTCTACGTGTCCAATCAAGACCTCAGCAAGGCCATCCACATTAAAAGAGGAGTACCACAAGGAGCTGCTATGAATCCCATCCGGCACTTAATTTATGTCAATGACGCTCCACTGCCGATAGATAACTTCGCAGATGATACTGCATACTGGCCCACTGTCAAATCCTCTAACGATGTAATCAGTAATCTAGAAACAATCAGTGAAAAATTTGTCCAATGGTGAAATACCTGGCATTAACTTTAAATGAGAACAAGACTCAACTTATATATTCATCAGGACGTAATACTGTTTAGGGACAAAAGTAAAGGACTAGGATTAAACCTGCCAAATTCATTAAATATCTGGGAGTTACTTTGGATGAAAGGATGATATTCAAAAAACACATTCTCAACTTACGCAAGAAAGGTCTGCAAGTACATTCCTTATTAAAATCAATCTTCTGTAAAGACAATCTTTCCGTAAAAATTAAAATGCATCTATACAAATCAATAATCAGAGCTATCATTTCATATAGACACCAACTATATAATTCTGCAACAAATACTGACGCTCTCCTGAAAAATTGAAAGACATTCTATTAGATTTGCTTTCAGGCTTTGGAACGACAACACTGAGACTCTGTACAGGACATTAGGTCTGACACCACTTAACGATATTCTAAAAGAACAGAAAAAGAAACATTTCTCTAAAGCTCAACTAACAAAATTCTAACTCATCACATTGACATAAACAAGTTTAGCTTTCCAAACTTTTATCCCATAACACGTCAAGAATTTCTCCATTCTATAGATACTTAACTTACAAATATCAAAAACAGTAAAAGAACATATAAAATATAGGACGAGGTGAACTTTAGTGCCTCTCTGGTGATGTAAGGTTGGCGGTTGAAATACACAGCAATGAATCCTGATCAGTCCTTATTCCAAACTATACCTCCAATACCTACCTACCTCCTTACCCTTTATTATCTATGTACGCCATTGACAAAAACAGACAAGTTTACCTAGGAAAAGTAGCTAGGATTATAAAGAAGTTCATCCATCGTTTCAGTTAAGCTAGGGAAAAATTTGCATTATTCGTTCGTTCGGTAAGACAGGTGTTATAGTATGTATCTTTAGAAATACATTGTATTGGAAAGATCGTTCTGTATGAATTTGCTCGATTGGAGTTGTTATTGAATTTGTTAGTAGTCAACAAACTACAGGGATTTTTTGTATACTACTCTGCTGTACAAGGGATTGAAGTTGGCAAATATCAAAGGCAAAGACAAAATCCTGAATTGTTAGTCAATTAAAGGAAGCTGGCCGGAAACATCATTTCTGTAATTTAAAAGACAGAGATATTTTCATAAGAAAAGTTTGAAATTTTTTTAAAAAAAATGTGGAACTAAGCTACATATTATGTGCAGAATTTATTAAATTCTAATTTAAGCATAAGTTAAGTGTATTAACACATACATTCCAATTAACTGTATCTAATTCTTTACATACGTATACAGTACACATGAGTATACCCCCTATTTTTACCCGGCCGAAGTTTTACACACATTATTCATCTGTTTCCACAAGCTTATTATTTATAAAACCACAATATATTTGCACACATAGTTACACTGAGAATATAATACTTATACTTCACAATTAGTGATAGGTCCCATTTCCAGAAGTAAAACTGCAGTCGCACGTTGGGCAGCCCGGGCTCCAAGCCCGGCCGTAACGCTGGGTACTTTTATTCAGTGCTTCCATACCTGGTGCTCTGCGCTGCACTCCTATCAAATTGAGTCAAGTCAGTCGAGCTTGGGACTGATCACCACATCTCACTTCGTACCGTAGGTCGAGATATGTGAAACGTTATCTCTGTACTCCCCATGCGTTCACGGCGTGAGGGTATCGCACAGGATGTACCTTTCCCATCGGACAGGGAATATCCTAATGGCTAGTTCTGTGCTTAGAAGCTACGTTACTAGTAGTTTCTATTTTAAAACCCTATGCGAATACTAGATCTTGTCACTTTTTTGAGGAAATAACGAATGAAATAAATAAATTAATTAAACCCATAATTATTTAGATAGAGAAAGTTAAAACTGGGTGTAAGATTGTCTTCTTCAGATCACCATGGTATATTGAGAACTAAGAAGGACACCAAGAAATTGTTCCGTGTAGGTTTGAAGTAGGTGGTGATTATAATTTTCGAAATTATGGGACATTACGGAGTTGAAATCTGGATTCTGGATTCGGGAACATCAAATTTTCCTCATTTTTGAATCAGAGCTGAACATAGATGACCCGGTCTGCTCGAACATAGATGACCCGGAGGACTGGTCCTAAACTTGACCGGACTGACCCAGACTGGAACCATTGTACTTGACGTTTTGGGCGTCGTATTTTTTTTGTTCTCTAGGAAGGGTAACACCATCGATCTTGGTCAGAGCACTAAACGAAACACTGTCCAAACGGAAGGAAATAATTAAAAACTCTGCTTTTCCTTTCGGATCACCAGGCCGAAACCGGGTCAGGCCGAGTCTTAAGCAGCGACCTGGCGCAAACCTTGACCCAAATAACGCAATAACCCGTTTCAATTCTGTCCGGAATAAAGGAATACCAGAATATCGAAATTCAACTTTAACTCATTGGACTTCGTAACGGAAGCTTCTTGAATGTTCTCCTTCATTGCTCACAGTGCATGAATGATTATTGTTCATCGGCGGCTAATCAACGGGGTTTTGGGTTCTATCCCAACGAGGAAATAGGCCCCTATTGTCGGAATTCAAGAAACTCGGAATCCGGAATGTTGAAATTCTGATATCTTCGGAACATAGGAATTCCGGTATGCAAAATGTTCCGAATTCCTGAAAGTGACCTCGGACTTCTGAACATCCCTAGTTTAAACCAAGCAATTATTTTTTTGTATTTGGTTCATGACGCTTGTTTGTACTCTTGAACATTTTGTGTCATGTACTAAAGAGCCAAGGAATCTGAGAAAATTCTCAGTTTGAAGAGGTGTTGAGCCAAAATTGGAAGCATGTAAGCTGTAGACGCTAAAATAATTGACAGAAAGAAGTCAAAAAAAAAAAAAAAAAAAACAACATAAGAATGTGCTGAATACAAAAAAAAAGGGCAACAAGAAAATAGTGCAAAAATAAATGTGAAGTTAGACATAAGTAAAAGAGGAAGACAAAAATAATAAACTTGCTAATGACACGCCCGGAAAATTCTTTAGCAAACATGCAACGCTGCAGTCATCTTGCACAAGAATCGACCCTGCGGAAACGTTGTTCAGCGCTTCATTTCTTCCCTTGCATTAATACAAGAGAGAAGATTTCTTTACAATCTCAGTCTGTTGTTTTTAACATACTCATTTAGGTAATAGAACAAATAATTTCTCTGAAAACTTATGCAAATTTTGATTAATATTTTGCTTGTGTGTGTATTATTTGTGAAA
>JAGDQP010021618.1:0-15598 GCA_022664845.1 Lepisma saccharinum
GGTTAGTGTCTACACATCTCTTGTGCTCGACAGCACCAATATGACTGTATTCTGATGTTTATGGCTATTTTTTTTTTTTTTTGTAAAAGTATTCACATTTAGGGTTTTGTTTGCTGTTGTTAATGTCTAAAATAGGCCAGTCGAATTTTAAGAATTGGACCATTTGTGGTAAAATGGATTACAAACCTTCGTTTCATGAACCTCTATAAGGATTGAGCCTGTGACCATTTTTATGTTATTTTGGGTAAATTATGTTTGTTCATGTATGAACATTTTGGGCATAAGTGTGTAGAAGATGAGTAACTTGGTCTTCTTCTTCTTTTTTTTGTACATCTTTTAGAAGAGGTGTTCTGCTTCAGCACATACTAGCTGAAGTGTGTGATTATAAGGTTTTGAAAATGAATGTATAGTACATCCCTCAATGTGTAGCCTACTGTTTTGGTAAACATTTTTAAGTGGTTAATATAATTTTCTAGAGGATACTACTTTGATAAATGGATTTCTTGAAATGTTTTGCTACTGCTTATTATTCAACCGAATAGTATATTCGGTTGGATCATCTGATATATTTACTTGGTGATCTATTCTGTTGAGAATATCTAGCTTTTGCTTTTTTATATAATTAATTTGTTGTACTTTGGCTTTGGCTTTGTCTCTGTGCCTTATTAATTTTCTACGCGCTTGTTACGTTTGAGTTCGTGTAGTAAGCAGGAGCGCAAACCACAACTGTGTGCTTTTTCAGAATGTTTTGGAGAATTGTTATAATATGAGCGCTAGTAGGCCTCTTTTTGTGTTTTCTTTCCTGGGCGTTTCTGAGTCGTCTGGCTCGGGATATGACCGAGTGTGGTTGTAGAATTACCAGAGAACAGGACATCGTGCGTCATCTAAGCCCTATGTAGACGAGTATTGTTTACGTTTTTGTCATAACTAAGCGTTTCTTTCTCTATTTCGATAAGAACTTATTTACTGACTCCGAATTGTTTAGTAGTATCCACCTCAAGACACAGCTCAATATGATATGTCCGCGGTATAGGAGGCTACTTAAATCGGATATTTGTTCTTATCTTGTCATTGGGAATTTTTGTCCTATTACCAATCACCACTGTCTCTGAAGAACGATTCTCTTTCTGTTCTAAAAATACTGAAAACTACCTTCGGTCATCATTTACGATTATGGACTCACTTCGTTGGTGCTTTGGCTATGGAGCGAAAAGAGGTTAAGAAAATTTCCATTGACGATCTTGTTAATGATTTCTAAACTGAAGCCAAGACGTTACTTTTTGATGCATTAGAGCTTTTCATCTGCTTTAAATAACGCTTTACAGAAAAGTTAATTAAAATGTCCTTATTTTTTAATGTTAGATATGACTGTTACTTGTTTCTTGCTATATCATATTTACAGCGAAGTGATGCATGTGAATTACGTATATGCAGAGTACTATAAAGTAAAACTACGCTTGGAAATAGGAGGGATGTGCCAAGTGTAATTATGCCAGACCTCCCCCTTATAGGGGGTATATCCCCTAAAAATTCACGAACCCCAACTTTACTATTTTGAGAGTAAAAAAATCGATAGAACCCGTGAAAAATTCCACTTCCACCCTCCCAATTTTGACCGTACACCGCCCAAACTGAGAATCCTGAATTCCTTACCAAGCGATACAAAAAATCAATAGCAACCCTGCGAAAAGTCCACTTCCATTTTCCCAATTTAGTCTTCAGACTGAAAAATATTTTTTTTACAGGTGATGAAATAAGGCGTGCAAAAAGATAGGTGAATTCCTCACACTAAAAATGGTTCCCTTGAAGAAATATATGTAGAATAGAAACGCGTAGTTTTGTAGTTGCAGGAACTCAAAATTAATTCAACATCTTGCCAAATAACGTAATATCCCGACAAATAATTATGTAAGCGGTGTCGAGTTTAGCGAATCACACTCACAATAGTAGCCAATACGCATGCATAAATTAATTTTATGATTGAGAAAGCCAGCTTAGAGGCGATTAAACCATATTAATTCTTTTATAATAAAATTTTTACGTTGCTAAACCTGTTTATGTGGTACTACCTCATTCATAAACACTGATGGAATGGATGCATCGGGTACTACTTCCATTGTGTTTTGTTAAGTCGACACCGATACGTTATTATTTGTCGAGATATGACGTTGCTTGTGACGATGCATTAACATCATAGCAGAAAAAACTGGTAAATCTAACTGCACAATGCATTGCTAAACTGTATTGTTAATTTTTATAGTTATCGTAACCATAATTGTGCTACAGTAACGATACTCTTGTGCTAAGTTGATTATATCTCGTACTGTTGTATAGTTGAGATTCTGGGAAATTTTATATTGCTGGGAAAATCATATGTATAGTTAATTCAAAAAATATTGATTAATGAACAAAAAAATTGACAATATATTTATTACCTTTCGAATCATACCGTATGGTTATTGGATGTGCATGCGTAGAAAATGAAAGAAATATGGTTAATACAAGTATAACAACATTTTTCCTGGGACGCTGTGTGGTTGGAAGCCATCTTGTTTGTTCGAATCAAGAGAAATTAGAAAAATGTAGCTACTGATGACAAAGAATTTGATATGGCCTCATGTTAGATTATGAAATGACTATTCTTGTTATGATTACGAAGAATAAATGTATTGTACAATTTTACGTAATTTGAAGTAATTTTGCAATGTTGTGCTCATATTATTAAACGGTGCTGAAGAGATGGCGCTGCGATAGCTACCATTTCTAAACGCCGGACAACAAGAATAGTGATAATTCTGGAATCTGAATTTATAATCAACGGTTACTGCTAATGATTTATTCGAACGGTATTATCCTCGATGTAATGAAAAATGTTTCAGTCATAATGTATTTACTAAAGTTGATACCCCAAACGTCTATGATATAATAGTCGTATACTAATAGTGAAACCGAACTTCGCCAACAAGAGATTTGTATATCTAGTATATTGAAATAGATATCACCACTCTGTCTGGAGGCCATTTAGCAATACATATGGTCACAACAGCAATAAAATATCGTTAACTTCTAATAATATTTATATAGTTGTTGTGTAACTATATAGTATGGTCAGTCATGACTCCCTCATAGTTAATTGAACTATACAATGTTATATAATTAAGTATAATCCTACAAAATATCTTGTTAATTTAACTTGAAACAAGAATTTGACCATACAATATTGTTAACAGTATTGTAACTATGACAATACACCTAACCAACACGATTAACAATACTTGTATTGCATTTGCAACCCATAGTATTGCTGTCTCAAAATTAACTATGACAAATCGCGTTATATGGTTACTGTAACCATACTATTTTTTTTTAGCGTGGAGTCTGTAGCTCCAAAATTATCCATGTTTCGAAATTTCATCAAAAGAATTGTTTTGTTTCTTGTTTTGGTGTCAAGAATTCGCTCCCACATTTCTTGCACGCATCACTGTATACTACTGTAGGTTAAATATTCACAACGTATTAAATAATCTAAATAGTTTGTTAGTGTTTCGTTTCATTATACCATATAATAATACGTATTTTGTGTGTCTATGTGCTCACGAAAGAAAAAAGTAAATATGTATTTCTCGAAGCATCTTACCCAGCCGTCTTATATTATGATGATTTATTTTAATGTTTCTTTTTGCTTTTTTATATATATTTTACTTTATTATAATGGGTTATATTCAAATGTGTTACCTATTGGTTTCTAAGTTATAGGTTAATATATTTTTTAAAAATTATTTTACCTATATACTACTTTTCGTTTTCTGAACTAAATTTTGGAAAACTGTCAGACATATTTAGGACACCCAACATGCTAAAAGTATATTTTGGAAGTCCACTAACTTTCGGTGCGAATCGAAGGTGTATCTGGGTATGAAATGCATGTTAAATATATAATCACGCCTAAAATTATATTAATTCAGCATAAAAGTAAACTGCACCTTCTTCGAACGCATCTCTTCACACACCTCTGATTTAAATGTATTTTGATGTTGTCATGTTCCCTCCTCACCACTAATTGGTTCAACCCCACAAGGGAGCATATCGATTTTGTGAATACGATTTCTTAAAATGCCTAGCACCGTTCAACAGGACATTAAAAAAAACAACAGAAAACAGAGATGTTTTATCGGAGAAACCTAAAAAGAGATGGAGACAAATAACATCAAAGTTAGAAAAATCTTTGTTTTCACCCTCTGGAGGTACAGCAGTCAACAAGAACATGCACTAGATAGCTGTAAATGCATAACACCATTCCGTAGAACACACAAAGAAACCTGGAAACATAAATTTTGGAATAACTTAAAACCAAAACTAAAAACTGGCAGCGTGCGTGATCACGATTCCTCGTACATACGTTACGCTCCTCTAGGCTTGTCTAGCATGTAATACTGCACATGGAACATGCTACAAGTAAATAAGTTGATCTAAAATGGTACATTTACACTGCTTTTTCACAGTTGCGAGTTAATAGCTCCCACTAATAACGGTTATTTTCAAACTCTTATTCAAACTGCTATTTTTAACAAATATTTTGCGCGTAGTAGGCACTGCTTATTATTGCTATAGAAAAATATCAGTTTTACTGATCGCAACACAGAACTAGAAGATTAGTATATATTAACATACGAAAAAAGATAAAAGAAATGAAATAAAAGACAATTATGATTGTAAAGTATCGTTGGTACAAATATAAACAAAACATACGAACATGCAATACTGAATATAATTTACAATGCGTTATCGCACGATATGCAACATAAATAACGAAATTTACCACATGTTCTAGTCCCTAGTTCAGTGATAATGACTCGAGTGAGATTGTAAGTGTATTATAAGTTCCCATATCTGTAATTTGTTTAGGTAACACAGTCTTTTCGTGCTATTGATTGAAGAGAATAAATATCCTACTTCTGTAACTGTAATGGCTCATCAAACTATTAACTGTTGGGTTATCCTTAAGAAATGTGTGTGTTACATTGCGTTATATTTTAGAAAAGAACAAGGATACACAAGAAAAACAAATGTCAAACCGTTGTTAGACTAGAGATTTAACACTAAAAAATATGCCAATAATTGGGACTGGGCTTCAGGAAGTCCAATGTTCTCCTTTTGACGGCAGAATGTAATGCACCGTTTAAGCTGATTGCTTTGAGTTGATTATGGTAATCGTCAGAGGAAGATGGACATTGGGTTTAATTTAGAACTGTGAAATTGCCTACTGACCAGAATCTAATCTTCACGGGGTGCTGGACACCGCTGCCTTGTTACTGATACAGAGAGGGTAACTACAGAAATGGAACGAAGAAGTGGGTGCACTCTAAACAGACGTTGATTGATGGCAAATTGCCTTCTGTGTGAATATCACGCTCAAAGCCACTGGATGAGCTGAGTAGCCATCAAATGTATTTTAAGAGTGTTTCACACAAGGAAATGCGTGGTCGCAAAAGACAGACAATGAATGAACGAGAGAGACAGGGAGAGAGAGGGGGGCGAGGAGGAAGAGAGACAGGAGACAGACCGAAATTTCATTGGAAGAGGAAAGGAGAATCAGACACAATGTAATGAGATGTAAATTTCTAATGGAGTTTGAACCTGTTTAAAAACTTTGATAAGTTTGAACCTTTTCCTTTTTATGTTAGACAACGAAAGTATATGCTTGTCAAACGAGTTGGAACTTTTTAATTTACTCTGACAGTAGCTAAGATACCCTAACATGTAGACTCAGATTATTAGACAATGTCCGCTTATAATGTATGATAATACCGAAGAAATATTCGATCAAGATTTAAACTGAATGAACCATAAGTTGTGCTTACTACGTATATTACTTAGACGTTGCTAGAGCATGAAACTTTCGGGCTTAAAAATATCCATCGGCCAGTTTCAATGAACATGAGTGTACAAGTTTAAAGAGAAATATCTAATATAATGTATTTTCAAAATGAAGTAAAATAGGGGGCACAATGTTCTACTACAGAACAAATTTTCCAGCTGTTGTACACGATCTATGATCAAAATATGAATACCAAGTCAGTACAGTTACGTAAATTCACCAAATAAAAAATAATCATCTCGGGCTGAAACAAATAGCGTGTAAGACCTCTCCTAGAGATGTTCACATCTACAGCTGGTGGAGAATTTTTTCAGCAATCGCTTGGAAATGGTCTGGAGTGAGTTCCTCCAGAAATTCTCGCCTATCTCTCATCAGATCAATCGAGTCATTCGGGTCAAGTTTTGGATCTGATTGATCGGACTGTACAACAAACATATTTTTAAATATATATATATATATAATCTAAATTATAAAAATGTAACAGTCTCCTAAAATATCGGTAAACAACTTGCATGTATGTAGCCACAACACAGAAGAAAGCCTCAACAACGTATAAACGTTAACAACCTCCAGTGCACTTACACTTCGCAACACAAAAAATAAAAATGTAAGCAAAATTTTCAAAATTGTAAAAACAATCCTGAGGTTTAACGTAAGCATACAGAAGTTATTAAAATAAAATTTTAAAAAGTCAGTCAGAAACCTGTTTAAATACAAACACATCATTAGTCTGTCATCCTACACCCAATCCAAGGTGCATAACATTAATAAACTCTCTCTATTTCTCAAATAAGTAATATAACATTACCTCAAACGTTTTACCCATGTTTGTTAAAGTTCTAATTAGTTATTGTTTTAATTAATTATAGCTCTAATAAATTTAATATTTTAAATATTTCTTTAATAATTCATTTTTACAAATTTCAAATGCTAATTAATTCTATAATATTTTAATATTAATAATTTAGCTGTCATTGCTAGCCAAACAACAAAGTTTTACTACTATTACATTCCAATATATTTTTTTAAAAAATCTCCATTTCATTTATTAAAACCTAAATCAATTCCAATTAAAAATTAAAACAAACTTTGGTTTACCCAATGTATCATAACAATACTCTAAGCTACATCAACTCTAATCGATCCAGCATTCATTTCTAAGCCCATTATCCTTTAATAGCTAAACGTTATTTTAGAAAAATGCTTACAAATAGATGGTGTGGTCAAGAGTCAAGACCCAAAACTAAATAAAAATTACAACTCCCAATGGTTTCTGTTCCTTCAAAGCAACATACACTCAAACAAATACAGTTCTCACCTAAAAATTCTTCCTTGCATAACTAAAACTACATCATTTACAATATTTAAACTTAAAAACAAATGTAACAATTCCCGTCATACGCCACTAAATAACACTGTTAGTCTGGTCCAGGTCACCGGGTCAGTTAGGTAACTCCGGTCAAGACCAGATCAATCAGGTTATTGGTGTCAGGTTTCGGACTGGATTGATCGGGTCAGCTATGTCCTGGTCAGGCCGGGTCACCAAAAGTGATGTAAGGGTTCACGAAATGTCCTCACTTTGAACAAGTGACTATAATGTACTTTTAAACTCTAATCCCTTCTGCTCTTTAAGATTTTAAGTATCAGTAGGACAGCCCCGTTACAATTGAAAAATTAAGTGCTTTTTCTTGGTTGCATGAAAAGAAGGGAGTTGCAGTAAGTTCGGATTTAAGTTCCCAGAGAGCAGTGTGTTATAAATCAGCAGAGTCATCTACCGTTAGTTTTGAGAATTTGCTGAAGAGTTTGAGACAAACAGATGTTTAGTTCTTCCTTTCTTTGTGGATTGTCAAATAACATTTCAAATCTTTAAGAACGTATCTGCTCCTTCTAGCGTGGAATTGTATATTCAATTGCAAAGTTGTTTTAGGCGCCATTTTGCTCCATGTTGTATATCAAAGCACTGTATTTCCAAATGAGCATGAACCTTTCTACGATTTACCTCCTCTGGAAAAGATACCGTGGGTGTCAATGCATACAACACATTGAAACAATAACATTTCTTCTCGTTCTATTTTGAGAAAAGCAAGCCCAATATATTCAGATCAAATACACAGATTTCCAATTTCCCCAATCAAAGTAAACAAAAGATACAAATTACTTGTACGTAGTTCTGTGATAGCGATTTCCCAGAGGAGAAAGACCAAGTAATATTCTTTTTGTATGCCCGAAACCTGCGTGTCATTAAACATGCGGAGCGTGCTAAAAACGGTACAGAACCTACTAAGCAAGGACTGCACATTACAAAGGGCGGGAGCGGGGAAGGTAGTGATTATCGAAATATTTGGCGTTGTATCTGATAACGTAGACGGGAAAAGGCGTGGTGGGGGGGGGGGGGCAATTACGATTGTTTTGATACTGTGGGTTAAAAAAAACAGCATCGGATAACAACTAACACGTGTTTCCACTTCTGTTTAAAACAAGCTGTGCTTAATGAGGAAAGAGCATGAAACACTGCTCGTAAGGTGGTTGCCCTGCTGGACGTAAACTTTTAAAAATAAAGATGGTGGAATGGTACTTTAATGTGTGGCTTTCAATCTTGTGGTTACGTTCGAAACTCATTAAGAGCTTCATTCCTGCACTGTAGTTACACTATTTGACTGTTAGAGGACACCAGGTATCTGTGATCAATGGTAGCAGAAGCCCCAAGGCGAGAAGATGAAACTTCTCTGTACACTAACAAAATTCCCTGCTTGTGGTGCTATGTCCGCCACTTCAACTACGTAGTCATGCCGTGTGCTTCTCATCCAAATGTTTACGATCAGAAGGTCGCGATGTTCAAAATGTATATTTTCATGATGCCATTTCATGGATGTATTAGGCAAAACAAATAAATTGTTTATCTGTCAATTGTACTCAATTGAAATAGAATACCAAAGTCAGATTTTACAAAACAAGTACAAATTATTTGATATCGAGTACCAATAAAGCAGATATCAGGTAGCAAAAGTATTGATACAATCCACACAAATACACTGTTGTGTTATACTTTCTGTGGTTTAAATAAGCTTGGTGATTTTTCTGAGTGCCCTCCGATAAACACAAATGACCGCCGATACTAAATGCTTCCATTGCGACGCTTCTACTTGGTATAAATTCGAACAACAATGCAGTTCTTTCAAGTATTACGTAAACCTATTTTGTTATTTTGAACCTCCTCCCTTGCCTTGTAAGCAGAGACAGAACCCTTCCGTTGTGCTTGCGCAAGACGTGTCGAATTTCTTATTGTTATTTCGTATACCAAAATCTATTTAAATCATTAAAGCTACTGTAATATATTTTTAGCGAATCTTATGTGTGGAGCATTGCTTTGAACCCATCCACTTTCATGCTTACCTGACACTTGAACGATCCCTGAAGTTAATTATTACAATTAGTAATGAAGCTTGAGCAGTACTGCCAAAGATTAGAAATATATTTCTTTAATAATAATAATAACCTCAGTAGCACACATACGTACAAAATACGTGGATTAAATGTTAGTACCGAAACATTATTTTAACGTTGTAAATATACCGGAATGTCCACCTGTTCAGCGGATTATTCGACGTTGAATAATGGTTGAAAGAGAAAGAAGCTGAAATAAATAAGTGGACGATGAAGAAACGGGTTCAGTTACTGTCTATTGGTACGAACATTTAGTTGCATCTTGTCCGTTGCTTTAAGCATGATATACAGTATTAGTTTCTCAACAGTAAATTATCCAACCCTCTGCTGTAAGATTCGAAGCTAGAACGTTCCGCAATCGTCGTTGGTAGCGCGTCGCTTTATTCCCTTAGCCATACTTTTCTAAAACTTGATTCGCCCCAAGCGAGCTTACTTGTTCAACTTGTTATACCTTTTTAAGCTTTTGGAACTTGTTCTCTCTTAAATCTAAGTTAAAACCACACACGCAAACGCATATGTCCGAGGCGGGATTCGAACCCACAATCTTGTAGCCGAAAGACAAGCGCGCTAAGCCGCTCGACTACCCTAATCGGCTACGGATCCACTATTCCAGTGTCACTATTCTTTTACGGTATTTGTAGCAAAATTCAGTATAGAACGCAGTCGCCACAAAATCAGACTTGTCGTTTCACCATCATGTAAGAATAAGAATAAAAAATACTTTCCTTTTTTCTTTGTTATGTGCATTTTCCCTTCTTTAACACTTTGACTATCACTACACTATTAAATTTGTATTTATCAATATGTGTAATATGTTGCCTTAGAGAAACGCATATAAAGCGAAATCTATGTCATAAATGAAAACAATTCACATTAATGCCTATTAATCAAATTGAATGCTCGTTGAAATATAGTTTCAAATTCTATCTGCTTTCAACATGCCAAAGAGAACACGAGAAACGTAGTTAATTTTATTCTATTCGCTTTTAAGCACTTTTTTTAATGCAATTAACTTGGAAAGATAATCCAGGGCACAGTACAATATAATATTTGAAAACTCATCACATTAACGTCCTATCAGCGAAATCAAATTATCGTTGGAATATCGATCGAAATTCAACGTGTTTTCAACATGCAAAAGAGGACACAAACTAACATTCACTATTACCTTTTAATTACAAATTTTATTCCATTAAATTAGAAAGAATCAGTTGAAACGAAATCTATACCATAGTTGAAAATAACAGATGAATCCACGTTGAACTAACATCTTTTCAACAATACCAAGTCTTTGTTGAAATGTGATTTAAAATTAAAATCTTTTTTCCTTTTTTCAACCGATAACGATTAATCAACGAAGTAAACCGAAAATCAACAAAAATATGTCTGTAAGCTACTGAGGAAGTAATAATAATCCAATTCACTTTATTAAAGTGCTACGAACAACTGACCAGCCATTATAGCACTGAGTCAGATAAACAAATTAATATGACCGTTAAAACAGCTTGGAATCAAAGATAACATCTAAATTTTTAATATTGTTTACCTTGTCTAAACCTATGTTTTTTCATCTTATATGAGCTAACGTAATTCTGCGTTTTGTTGGTATAGCTTACAAATTTGGATTTCTTAATACTAATTTCCATGTTATTTTTTGAGACACCATTGGTTAACACGATCTATATCCCCGTGTAATAAACAATTATCTTCCTGGTTATTAACTTCTCGAACGATCTTTAAATCGTCTGCGTACAGGAGTAAATTCGAAGTGGTAACTTCATTACATAAGTCGATGAAATAAATGTTCAACAATAGAGGGCCTAATGGTGAGCCTTGCGGCATCCTTTATACATAAAGATTCGTTGGAGACGAAATTATCTAATTTAATGCTGAACCTTCTGTCTCTACAATACAATAGCTCTTGAACTAAGCAACAAACATGGGCGATAATCCTATTACCGAAAGTTTATTTAACAGAATGCCGTGATTTACGCTGTCAAAAGTAGTGTTGCTGACGAGATGAGATTTAGGCTGTCTCGTCTCGAAAATATCTTGTCCAGAGATGTCTTGTTTCGAAATGATGTATACTTTTCATAACGAGAGCTCTGTCTCGTCTCGTTTTCTATAGCCATTTTCTCTGTTTCGTTTCGTCTCGTGGCAACACTAGTCAAAACACTTGGGTCAGGTCAATATATAACATAATATTGTGATGTAGATGATATACACCTTTGTATAAAGTTTGTTTGATGACGTAAGTTAGTTATTGTCGACTTACCAGGAGTAAAGCCATATTGCCTTTCATCCAATTGTTGTTTCAAATTACACTGAAGATATTCATAAATAATGGTTTCAGTCATCCTGACCATGGAATTTAAAATTGTTATATGTCGGTAATTAGTAGTGAAGTTCTATCGCCACCTTTGTATATCGGGATTAAATAGGCCCTCTTCAATTCAGTAGGATAAATACCTTGTGTAAGTGATTTATTGTACGTACAAGTCAAGCAGTGTAGGAACAAAATAGAACATGCTTTAATAACATAATTAGGAATGTAATCAGTTCCAATGGCAAAATGAGACTTTATTTTCTTTATTGCAGTCCTTAAATCTTTTTCTGAGATATACGGTATACCAATAATTGTATTCATTGTATCCTGAATGGCTAGTGACGGTTGTTAATCAGGCTTATTAAAAATAGTAGCATAGTAATCTTTAAAATATTAACTATTTGAAGTTTGTCATTAACCTCAGTACCATTGTGTTTTATGCAATTAATATTGATCTGTGCTTTTTTTATATTGTAATTTTTTTTTCAAAAATAACCACTGTTACTTCTAAGTAGGGATGGGCACTTGGATCCGGATCCATACTACCCGGATCATAACAGATCCGGTTCCGGGTACTTTTGGAACCGGGTACCCGGATCCGGATCTTGGAACCAGGTAACCGGATCCTGGAACGGGTTCTCATGACCGGATCTTGGAACCGGTTCCTTTAGGATCCGGTTCCGCCCACCCCTACTTCTAAGGTTGTTCTCCAAGTGAATCATATACTCATTTTTGGCTGCTTTATACCTTCTCTTGGCCTCTTTTCGCAAAGATGCAAATTTCTTATACCGGTGATTCTCACCTGTATTTCTGTACTTAATGAAGTATCTTGACTTTTTATTAACTCGTGCCTTTAATTCTTTCGACATCTAGAGATCCCAATTTGTACGTACGTTCTTATAATAAGTAAATATGGGATGTTATTATTGAAGCTGGTGTGAATATATTTGCACATGTTGAATGTGAACCTTTGTACATGAGGGTAGGATTGCATATTAACACTATCACGCATACATCTGAAATCCGAAACAATTCCATCAAAGTTGGCTTTTGAATAATTGTATTTGACTTTCATATTCGGTAAGACCTCTTTCATATCAGCATCACCTTGGACAACACCAAATAAGCATAAATAAAGGGTGGTGCCTATTTCGGTAAATCAATTCGGGTGGATATAAATTGACAGGTCACCTTCGTCAGAAGATATCCAGAATAGAAGACGAGACTTCGTCATTGTTTTTGGCATTGAGTTGTTGTAGACGTAGTAATTGAGCAAGTTCAAGGATTGTGTTCGACTTTTGTTTTATGTAATGATGCTTGGAAAATCTATCACCAGTTTCCCACTTAATCCCTGAGGTATTAGTATCAGCGATAAAAAATACTTTGAATTTCTTACTGATAAAATAAGACAAACTAATCGCAATAGTTGGCAAAAATTTTGAGGATTTACATCCGGAGGAAAACATTGTAATGCTAATGCTATATCAGGAAAACGGTGTATATTAAAATAACCAACTATTATATCTAGATCATCAAATGGTGTGGGTAGGACACGAGAATTAAATTATTTTCTCACTAATAATAAACAACCTCCATCTGCGGTTTTTCTACAATCACTAAGTGTGCTATCCTTTCTAAACACATCATAAACACTACTAAGTTGCGTTAAATATATCCTATCATCCTTAAACCAAGTTTCGGTTAAGAATATAATATCGTAATCAGTACAGTTGATTTCATGTACTAATTGTTTATACTTTATATTTAAACCATTAACATTTTGATAATAAATGGTAGATTCTGGTTTCTTGTTAGTCATAATGAATAGCTGATATACCCTTGTGGCTTCTATCCTACTACGTACTATACACAGTCACTATAACTACCACAACTGAAAACATGTAATATTTTATCTTCCAATAAATTACCGTGGAATCTTGTGTAAAAGATTCCTTCTGGTCAAAACTTAGAATTGTCTATAGTGTTATAGTCATCCTTTGACACTAATACGTAGAAAGATAGCCCTGATGCCTCGTTTTCAATTGAGCACATTTATCTATTTTAATTTTTGCGTTGTCATGTATGTATTCCACCACTTCTTCGCATGTGACGTTACCTTCGAGTTTGGTTACAAACATGTTTACCTTGTTCCAAACCCAATTTACTCTTATAATTTACGTTACGAGTTGCAGTTATACTTTTTTCAACTTTATTACCAACTTGCTTTTGTTTTCTATGACGTACTTCATTCCAGTCTAAAACATTATCACCATCACAACTGCCAATAATAATAATATGAAGGTTTGACCTCTGGTACAGGTTTAAATGAATGTGGGTAAATGAGTGTGTGTTTCAAGTGACACAAGCAACGTTTCTCTTGAGCCTCACATAGTAAGGTGGTATTTGTCGAAATGTGGGCTCCCGCTCGATTTGATTGCCAAGTTTAATTTTTTGTGAGTAGATTTAAAGTATTTGGGGTATTGAATCAGAAATTGTTGGGTGGCAATTTTTTCTCTTTCGTTTTCATGTATTTTTTTTAATATAGCGGACGCCAATTTCATGTAATACGTACACACTGAGAGAAATGTCTAGACTCTTTTGCACCACAATTGCAATCTACACGTTGTGACATTACGGATAATGTTAAATTATATGACCAGTTTACGTACATTTTGTCATTATTCTGGAGAAATTGTGCGTATTTCTAGTATTTTGTCCATACCACATGAGCTTTTAACATGATATGTAATGGCCTCCCTTCATCACTACTGTTAATATCAGTGACTTCATTACTTTATCCAGAATAGTAAGGACAAAATGTATGTAAACTGACCATATAATTTAACATTCTCCGTAATGTCACAACGTCTAGACGTGATCATATAATTTAACATTCTCCGTAATATCACAACGTCTAGATTGTAATAGTGTTGCAAAAAAGTCTAGAAATTTCTCACAATGCAGCTTAATATATGTATTTTGTTTAAAGAAACTCCTCATTCTAACCCACACCCTTTTTGTTTACTACCAACGTATCTTTGTACAGTACATACATATTTTACAACTTCTAGTACTCTTTCGGTTATTTTAGTATTGATTTACGATATGCTCAATATGCTTATATTATGTGTTTTGCAGTTCTTTCTGAGGAGTGGATGAAGTTATAAGGACATTGTATACATTACAATAGTTATAAGGACATTATCCAATAATGAATTTTTTCATGGTGTCATAAAGTGATATACTGCAACATATTATACTCAGACAATTATTTTTAGTTCTCGTAAGCTTCAGAGTTTAAAGTGGCCAGTCTACTTAGTGCAACCCAGAGGTTAAAATTTTACTTATAACTGTAGGTCTTGTCCTTAGGGTTTTAATTTCGCCTACACATGATAGAAGACAGTGTCAAACGACGATCATTTCACCTTATTCAATCATCTTCAGGACCTTATAATAACCATTTAAATATAAAGTACACTTTAAAGATATTTTCAGCTTTGCATAAATTTATTTCTAATTTTATGGTTCTATGGTCCCATTAAAAGAGAATAGTTAGAAATTTTAAAGCATTGTTTTAAACACGGTAGACAACTCCACTAATAGTTTTCTACTTCGTGCCATACCGCAATGAAAATTTGAGTATTATTATTTCTTATTAAAACTAACTTAACTTTCGTTCACCTGCTAAGGTGTAGTTATCGGTCTCTATTCGAGCACCAGCGGCAACGAACCTACATCATTGGTGATGAGATAACCTGGGGGATCCATGATTAGAAAGAAATCTCTTCCCGAAATCACGTTCGTGATGTGTGTTCACATCGGATGTAGTATCTGGATAAGTAACTAATTACACTACTTGCCACAAGAATGTGAGAGTAACCTTACCTTTCAAATGCTGTGCAGAAATGCATATAATTTATTGGACATTTAATATAACCAATTATGAAAAG
>JAGDQP010021618.1:15698-26115 GCA_022664845.1 Lepisma saccharinum
AAAGAATGTATAGTATACAACAACCTTATTGTATTTATGTCTCTTTATTATTATTATCAGAAAGAATGCTTCAATGTTGAATAACAAAATGTGACACAAAATCATAAAATCCCTTTGATGTTAGAATAATGTATCAAATTACACCCAAGAATTCGAACAGAATATCGAATAAATACAATTATTGTTTGGTTAGGTTTTATTATTTTTCTTGCAAATTTTGTCAGTAACGTCTCAAGTGTGACAGCTAACATAAAAATAATAGAACTAATTTGCAATCATAAATGTCATCAATTGAGTTGTAACACTATCAGCCGTACTCAGAAACGTCATTTCCACTGGCGCTGTAACATCATGTACAAATAGTGTTCTTTATCCTAAGAGGATCAGACGCAGTGCATTCTGATCAAACAACTAAATACAGATTGTGTTTTATTTAATACTCTCATAGTGTTCTCATACTTTGACTTACATTTACTCTCATTTAAAGGTATACACTATTCATAAACGACATTAAGTAGTTTCTACGCTTTGGCACATAAATTTGAATTTAATCTGTAGGGTCTTTAGGCAACTTTGGTTCAAGACGTATGCATGATGATGGGATGAATTGATGGAATGAAGAAAGTGGGAGGAAACGGGACTACCCCGAGGAACCCATGCACGCGCAGTTTGTCCACCACAAGCTCACATGGCATGAGCAAGGATCGAACCGACAACCCCTAGCACCATAGGTGAGCGCTATACCATTAAGCCACCGCTGCCCACTCTTTGTCACATGAATATTCACACATTGTAGCTTCAATCGGCTGAGAAAGAATAAACTTCCTCAACTTTTGTTGAAAGTAATACCAAGCTGTATGTATGACACATCCGTGCATTACATTAATGACATTTGTACATTACACGGTAACTAATATCCTTCCGTACGCATTTTACATAAGAATTATACTGAGGCTGGATACTGAAATTCAATATGACGTTCTGAGGATTGCAGTATGCACCATAAAGAATTGGTGACGTATTTTATGTCAATATTTATATTTATCTACTGAGCATGATATTTCATAAGGTAGAATGGATAATCTCGAAACAATCTTATTTATGCATGAAACACTTCATTTGTGTTTTATACCTGATTTTTCTCAATACTTAAAATGCATTCTAATTCATTACAGGAAGAAAGCTAGGAGGTTTCATTAAGTACTGTACTGTCTTAAGATATAACATTTCTTTTTTTTTTTTTTCAACAGCTGTCGATGTCTCTTTTCCGATCAGTCCCCGCAGTTTTTAATTTTCTACGCATTCGCTCAGCTAATATTATTGGATTCCGAACAATCCTTCCTTTCCTTCATCCAATAAACGCACCCTTCCAATTTTCACCTTTCTTCTCCGTCTCTGAAATTCATTTCTTTCCCTTCAATCCGCCATCTCTGTCTTTTACCCATTTTTTTTTCTTTTTTTTTTTTTACCTTTTTATAGGCAATACAATCATTTATTGCTTTTTCGTCTGTATGCACAAAAGAAGAGCAACGGTTCTGTCTTTTCGTTAACTGTTTCTTTCCCTTTTTACTAACATTTTCCCTTCGATATCGTCTTCTCTTTTTATCTTACCATAAAATTCTTCTCTCTCCCTCTCTCTTTCCCTTTCACTTGGTGTGTTTCTTTCTTTCTTTCTTCTTTAACACTCTTCACAGAATTCTCATTATCACATCTTCTATCTAGGTTCTTTTTCTAGCACTGTCTTTTGCGAGTAGTGTTCAATAAGAATTATCATCGTTCATTTCTTGAAAAGACAAAGAAAAGTAATTCTCCTCTTCCTTCTTTTCCTATGCCTCTCCCTTTCTCTCTTCCTCTCTTACAGCTACAGTGCTAGCATTCACTCACTATCTATTTATTTTTTAATTTTTATTTTATGGTCTTTAGGCAACTAAGGCACCAGCCATCTATTTATCTATGTATCAATCGATATATATATATATATATATATATATATAGAGAGAGAGAGAGAGAGAGAGAGAGAGAGAGAGAATGGGAGACGTACAGAGTACTGACAGAAAGATTACCTTAAAACAAAACAGGAAAATCATTACTGTATCCAAGTAATAATTAGTTTTACAATTCTACATGAGAAACGGCTCTACGTTGACAAATACCATTACTCGAAATTACGTTAAGGTTATTACAAAACATTAAAGCGAATTTTAAAACAGAACCTGGTTCATGTTCCATTTGAACAAAATAAAGACTTGCTTTTTTAATAATCCTTTTAAGTTTCAACTTCTTAAGTTAGCGTTTTCGTGGATTATTTGACTGTGAAAATATCTCATTCTTTTTTAGAATGAGTGATCCACCCACTGATCACTTCCAGTATTCCACTAGACTTAAAACTTTAGATTTGTCATAGGTGCAACAGAAATAAAGGAGGGAAATATTACAGTTTTAACTTTTCTTAAAGGTAGTCTAAAATTAACAGAGAGGAACAAATCCTACCCAAACTAGGAAAATATTCGAATGTTGGTTAAATAAAATGATTGTATTGCGTATGGTGATGTGATGTTTAGAGAAGTGAGAACAAATCAACAACAATTCAAAACGTTTCTGATAACTTAACTATGATGATTTGCTATTTGTTCCTCTCTTTTATCTCACGTTTTAATGGTCGAACATTTTGATATAGCAGAATCTGACCTTTGTAAAGACGTTTTTTTCGTAAGTTTAATTTTCTAGAAATGAACCATGATATTATCCTCTCCATCTCAGTCTGGTGGTTTTCCGAGATTCGTATTAGAAAATTCGTAACTTTGTGATCATCAATTGCCTATTCTGACTAAGGTTTTCCCTAGATTCCTGGGACTGTACCTTAAATAAGCTCAATGCCAGTTCCTCCCGTTTCTTATCGTTGTATTGTGTTCTTCATAAAATGGTCTCTGCGCTGTATTTTGACCCCTTAAGTAACCTATATTGTTCTTTGAAAAACTAATAATAGTTGAAAGCTATTAAAAGCTTTATTCCGGGATGTTAATTAGCATTTAAAACCTTATCGCGAGATATCGGAACACATTCCTGTGAAGGATTTGATGGAAGATAGAAGCAAGGACCTTTTAATATGTATCATCCCGGATAATCAAATAGGAAATCCCGTATAATCTAACAGGAAATCCCGGAAAACCTTAGTCAGGATGGCCGGGAGCAGGAATCGAGCTTGCGTAGCTCTGCAGTTACGATCCAAACTCCGAGACAATGGGGACTGGTTAGTTGACAATGTATTATCATTTCTACAAAAATAGTAGATTCTATAGTAACTGCAGCAAAACCGCAAACAAAAGTGTATATTTTATGTAAGAAATGTAATGTATATGTTTGTAGTCGGTTAATTTTCGACTTTAGAGACACATTCTACTTGCATATTTACCAATTGTAGGTATGCAACGAAGAGGGATCTAAGAAAAATGTATTTGAAGTTTCTTTAATACACAATGCACTTTTCTAAGCACTTGTAAAAGGAAGTGTGATTGGTGTAGATGTTCACAAATGGCTTGATTATTGTTTCTAATCCATATATATTTAAGCTTTCATCTCTACTGGTTGTTCTTTATTTGAAAATTCAAACGTTATGTGAATAATAAACACTGTAATTATTATAAATATATCCAACAAGTACACGCGTAGATGAAAATCGAATGTTGTCATGCGAGGTTATCGCAGATAGGGTAACCATAGTTCCCATCGTTTAACCCTCAAACAGAAATTATGCATAATGTATTGAAACGAACTCCATACACAGCGGAAGCAATTTAAAACTTGTCACTCTTAGCTGTCATGCCGAACATGATTGCTGTTCGCTTGAGTTGATTGTATTGGATTAGGTCGTTCAACCTATTTGATATCTAATACGGCGAATAATGACGATGGGTCAAAGGGTGTGTGAGAAAAGCAATTGTAGTTCCGGAAGAGCATATTGAGTACATGGTAAATACTCATCTTGTGAACGAATACGAACACTTTCGGATAAGTACATACCTGCAAACAAAACTGGTTAGATAAAAATTAATTCCTTTAGAGATACGCATTGCAATATAACAACACATCAATGCAATGAGGAAGCATTGTGTTATTTCAAAATAACTTTGGATCTTTACACTTTGATGTGTTACAGTACTTGCTTGGTTGCATTATTTACGTCCCTAATGAGCCAGTGAACCTCTAAGGACCGGGTCCACACTTTTCGGGAAAGTGGACTGTGAACGCCTCCTCAGTTCTCTGTAACTTAGAGAAAATCACATTCTCTATAAAACTGTACCGAAATCGACCTGTTCATTCCAAAATGTATAGAAAAACTTTTACGACCGGGTACGAAAATGTACGTATATTGAAAGACAAAAGAAATTTAGAAATTCACAGACATTATTTTACATTTTTATTATTGTTACTAAAGATGTATGACGAATTTCGATGGTTAAAACGTGACAAATTGTTCATAGCGTCAAACTGTCAAAAAT
Organism: Lepisma saccharinum; assembly: GCA_022664845.1. Lineage (NCBI taxonomy): Eukaryota > Metazoa > Arthropoda > Insecta > Zygentoma > Lepismatidae > Lepisma > Lepisma saccharinum. Next base: position 20,198 of record JAGDQP010021618.1, read on the forward strand.
GTACTTCTTGTACACTTTAAATCAAACGACTTCTATATTTTCACACATCCGATCATTTTTGGAGACATTTATACATAGAAAGGAAAAAACCGGTATTTATATTTTGTTGACGAAACATTTCTAGCAACAGGACCCAAACAAAACTTTGTTTCCTTTAAACAAAAGTATGTTTAAAGAAATTCGATCATTACGAATGAAACTATGATAATCCTTAGTGAGAACACCTTAAGCGTTAATTGCTATCTTGATATTATAAAATGGAACATTATAAGCTTTTCAAGACAAGATAAAATGAACTGTATGGGCGTTAACAGCACTATGGTATAAGCTTTTCAAATTACGAATCTAGAATACAGTTCTACCTTATTTTGTTGAAGTTAGGGTCTTGCTTATTTCTGAACATTTCGTATATATTTCCAACAAACAAATGAGTAATAAAGAAATAAATGAGTTTGAAACAAAGCCAGTTTGTTTACATGGAACAAACAAAAAGAAGTACTGCGCATAAGGGCCGTTTTCTGACCCTCAACCGATTTTAATGAAATTTTGCACGTAATATCTACACAATATGAGAATTCCAATAATCCAAATCCTATGTCCATACCACTTCCGGTTATCATGGAAAGCGCGTCCAAATATGACCACTTCCGGGTTCTATTTTTTTATAGTGTTGTTCAAAATAAATTCTGATAACTCCAAAATGGCTTAAGATATCAAATCCAAATTTCGTATGGTAAGTACGAATAAAATTAATATGTTACAATGTAAACCAAACGACTATATCTTTAACCGTTTTCGAGATAAGAATAATTTTCTTATAAAACGTTCAATTTTACTTATAAAAAAATGCACCTTTCCCAGGAAACTTTGTGTTGTTTAACCATCAGCCCCCACTAGTTACAAAACGATACTTCGCTCAAATTATCTTCATGTCATGAAGAACATATTCAAAAATAATTTTGTACCTGTTGGGGCCTGATGGTTAAACTAAACATTTTACACTCTAAAAATGGGTACTTCCGGATTCAAATGTTTATAGTATTATTCAAAATAAACTCAGATATATCAAGAATGGCTTAAGCTATTAAATCGCAATTTCGTTTGAAAAGTACTAATATAATGATAATATTGCAGTGTAAACCGAAAAACTATATCTGTAACCGTTTTGGAGATAAATATTAATTTTCTTATATAAACATTCAATTTTACTTATAAAAAATGCGCCTTTTCTTGTCATCTTTGTGTTGTTTAACCTTCAGCCCCCACTAGTTACAAAACGATACATCGCTCAAATAATCTCCATGTCACGTAGAAGAACGTATTCAAAAATCATTTTGTATCTGATGGGGGCTGATGGTTAGAAGAAATATTTTATACTCTAAAGTTGACTACCTCACGTGGAAGTATTTGAATTCAGCTAATTAAACCATCTGAAAGTTATTATGTTATCCAAACTACATTTTTTGTGACAACTACATTTTGTATTTTTCTGCTATCCAACCGTTCATTATTGTCATTATCTTCTAAAAAATTAGTTTTCTCCACAAGTAACTGTATTCTTTCTTGCGATATATTCATCTGTAGACGTGTCTCTCACAAGCGTAGACCTATAAACGTTGCAAATGAAACACGATACGGACATACTCTATATTTCCTATTTGTGTGTTGGGTATTACATGATCCGGAGCCTTCCACTGATTAACTTTGCTCTTCGCAAATTCCACCACCCACTGAATTCCTGTTACTATCGTGGATTTAGTTGCTTCAAGGTTGTGTGCTGTTTTTGTCCTTTCTTTAGGAACTCGAGCATTTCAGATTAGATACCAAGTCCGATAGAAGGTGGAGTGAATCCTGAAATCATCTATCGACAACGAAGATATTTTCCACTTGAAGACATGCTCGCATTTTTTATGTTGTTTTTAATCATGTGTTCTGATATTTCTACGTCCGAGCTCCTAGAGTCAACGAGATAAGCAGTAAATATTTTCTATTTCAAACACGGCTGATGTTATCAACTAGAAACTTATATTGTGATATATTCATAATATCGGTATTTGTCGCACAAAATGTTTGGATATCATAAGAACTTTCAGACTTATGATGGTTTATTTAGCTGAATTTCAAACATATACTTCCACGTGAGATACTCAGCTTTAGAGTGTAAAATGTTTATTTTAACCATCAGGCCCCAACAGGTACAAAATTAGTTTTGAATATGTTCTTCTACATTACATGAAGATTATTTGAGCGAAGTATCGTTTTGTAACTAGTGGGGGCTGATGGTTAAACAAAACAAAGTTTCCTAAGAAAACTGCATTTTTTATAAGTAAAATTGAACGTTTTATAAGAAAAAATATTTTTTTTATTTCCAAATTAGTTAAAGATATAGTCGTTTGGTTTACACTTTAACATGCTCATTCTATTAGTACTTTCCATACGAAATTTGGATTTGATAGTCAAGCCATTCTGGAGATATCAGAATTTATTTTGAACAACACTATAAAAATTAGAATCCGGAAGTGGTCATATTTGGACGCGCTTTCCATGATAACCGGAAGCGGTATGGACATAGGATTTGAATTATTGGAACTCTCATATTGTCTAGTTATTACGAGCAAAATTTCATTAAAATCAGTTAAGGGGCAGAAAACGGTCCTGATGCGCATTACTCCTTTGAATTTGAATTTATTTTAAGGCCTTTAGGCAACTATGGCTCAGGCCGTATGTATGATGATGGGATGAATTGGTGGAATGAAGAAAGTGGGAGGAAACGGGAGCACCCCGAGAAAACCCACGCACACGGTGTTTGTCCACCACAAAGCCCACATGGCATGAGCAGGGATCGATCCGACGACCCCTAGCACCAGAGGTGAGCGCTCGACCAACTGAGCCACCGTGGCCCCATTACTCCTTTCAGTTGAGTCGGTTCTGAATTTTAGAATGTATTGATTATTCAGTTATTACCGTAGCATGCGAGAAACGTTTTAAAAAAAAGTTATTGATTGTTATCATGTGTGTTGGTCTTGTATATTAATACTGTGCTTCTGTGTAATTATGATGGTACTTTCGGATAAGTTGTAACAGTATCTCTGTATTAGCAGAGCTCAGCGTTACTTCCGTTAAATAGCGTCGTGGTGTAGTACGTTAATATATCGACGCCGAAGGTTTATACTGTGTTGTCATATTTCCATAGGATTTTAATAGAAGATATGACAATATAATCGATCCTCAGGCGTCGATATATCTCCAAATACATGTTCGAATTGAATTTAATTGAATTGATTTATGTCCTTTTGGCATCTTTGGCTCAGGCCGAGAATGGGTAGGGCTAGGATGAGAAAGGTATCGATCAGGGTCTTTCTTAAGGTACCATCCCAGAATTTGCCTGGTGAAACTGCGGGAAACTCTGGAAAACCTCAGTCAGGATGGTCGGCCGTGGAGTTCGAACCCACGTACCTCCCCATTACCGCTCAGCAGTCCGTCACATTACCGCCTGGACCACGAAGACTGGGTAATACATGTTCGAGTCTTGCTCTGTATCCGAATATATATTATTTTTGGTATCATTGAATTGATTAAGTAAACTTTGATATAAAAGGCAACTTCTTTTGTCAACCACACTTTCAATTGTTCACACAAGTTGAGAGAATATTAAGAAGAAAGAAGAAGTAGTGGAGATAAAATCCGAGGGAGCAGGAGCTGATGATCTTCCTTTTCTCTAACCATCAAGCAACGATTTTTTTTTCGTTTCTCGCCTTAAATTGAAGAAGCTTAATACAAAATAAATGAGCCAGAGCTTATCGGGCTTTTATTAAAGTGTGGTTTTGTAATAAGATTTGTAAACATTTTTGATTGTTCATATGTTTTTGTAGTTTCCGTTCTACTAAACGAAGGTTATGTTATGTCTCCGTCTCTTTAAAACTTCAATGATCTCTTCTCCATGTCAACATTTAACAAACTTTTATAAATTCCTTCGAGTTCTTTGTCTACGTTTTTATTAATTCAAATAGCACAATAAATTAAACCAATTCTAGGCATAACGAAAGTATTCTTATTTTACGTACTTCCTAGGAATCTATTTCTTAAATGATAAAAAAGTACATATTTTGTTAGTTACGCTATACAACAACTACCAGGATCCTTGCTTCTTTGAAGATTTGCTACAACCACTGAACCCATGGAAGATATACAGTACTGTATAAGAGGATAAAGTTAAACAAACTCTAAGACGCTGATACAGACTCACATAATCTTTAAAGGGATATATACTTCCAGTTCTCCTTACAACTTGTATTACACACATCTTCTTCTTCTCTGTTTCTCAGTGTGTTCATAGTAGCTACACGGATTTACCAAGATTAGGAGACACTCAGTAGCACATAAACTTCAACATAAGTTTAATCTCCTAAATGACGTAATGGAAACTAAAGTGCAGCTGTGGTTCGGTTCAGGACATGTTTAGAACTACTCCTCATCATTCTCTCAGATCATCTGATATGTACTAAATCACTTTACATATTGATCTATTCTCAATTCAGAAGTCTTATCAAAAATGCTTTCACAACATTGGAAGCAGATTGGCACAAAATGCTGAGAGATAATGTAATGTGCTAATAACATGAGCTACATGCAGGTATAAAGAAACGAAATCACAAATAATTATTCAACATGGTCACCTATAACAAGCACATAGTTTTTAAGTCTCTGTAGCAACTCATTAATCGCCTTAAACAACACATGGACTGGGACATCTGCAACTACCTTCAAAAGAGACCGCTTTAAACAGTCAATATTGGGATGTCTCTTCTCGCAAGCTATTTTCTGAAGCTTGGAGCACAATTTGCAGTCCAAAGTGTTTAGGTCCGGACTTGCAGAAGGCCAATCTGAAGTCGAAATGAAGTCCGGAACATTTGTCTTCAGCCACTACTGTGTTCCCGTAGCCCTATGTGCTGGGATGAATTCTGCTGGAATCTTCAGTTCTGTCCATGGGATAGGGTATTGTTGAGGTTCTTGACCAGTTCCTGAACGTCTCCTGGTACATTTTGGCCCATGTTTTGATCCCTTTTTCACATAAATGGACTCCCGTTGTGCCCTCGTAGCTCACGCCTCACCACATCACGACTGATGCCTGATAATGACCTCTCTGGGTCCTTAGAACCTTTCCACCAGATTTTCTAGAGGTTTCATATACCCTGCCATTTTGGGCATTGAAAGCCTCGGCAACACTGAAAACCTTTAGATCACTAAACATGATTAGACGGTGATGACTTGTGTAACGCGTAAGTAAGCTCTTTGATCTGAGGAGCTTCTGGCGCTTCAGTTCACTTGTCAAGAGGTGTTCTTGGCGTCGTTTGTAAGAATGGAGTCCCAGGTTCAAAGTGCTAGACATAGTGACACGTTTAGCTCACGCACCATGACTAACTGACTCCTGACCGGATTTCTGCATACACGTGCCGTCACCAATTCTGGAGTCTGCACTATGCGTGGTCTTCCTTGCCTTGGGTGGCCTTTCACAGTAATAGGCTTACTAAACATTTTACCAGATAGTGTAGTACACGCATCTCTTGCTAATTTGTAGCTTCTGGAGCGTTTTGAAAATCTTTCCTGGTGATATGCCTACCTTACCAAATGCATTGATATCAGTGCTATCACGGCCACACGATTATCACAGTCGCCCCATTCCATCGAGAATACTGTCATTGTACAGACAACTTTGCACTTCTGCAACTCAACTAACTACGACTCACGTTTCATACCACACCTCGGGAATCTGCAGGCGTTTAGGAGCAGACGTATAGCCTCCCTAAAATGTTATGACAATATTTATGGTAAGTGCCTAGAATTGGTAATATTTATGGTAATATTGATATGTGCCTAGAGCTAAAATTTAATCTTCGCTCCAAGTTAGAATATACTTA
>JAGDQP010021619.1:0-28497 GCA_022664845.1 Lepisma saccharinum
ATATTGATTTATTGTAGAATTTTATTGATGGAATTTCTTGTTGTTCAATGAATGTTTGTAGTGAGTCTTGAAGAGGATGGGAATTTGCAATCAAGAAGGGGTCCACTATTATAATTATTGTAATTATAACAAAAATGATTGGGGCTAGGATTAATGTTTTGGTGTTGAAGTGGAATCCGAGACAATAGTTCCCCCGTGGAATATATGCAACTAACATTGTTAGGAGTATACCAACATATAGATGAGATGCGTCGTGGTAACAAGCATTTCTTCCGTGCAGGAGCAAGTAACGAGGCATGAAGTAAGTAAGCAAGCGGAGAAGCTTGAGGGTATTGGACGTATGGTGGAATCACCAGGAGATGCGGTAAATGTTAAAAAAGAAGAGATCGCCTAGGAAGGAAGTAATAAACCCTCATCGGAAGGTAGATGCCAACAGTACTAAATTCAGAAAAACGGGAAGATGGTACACACAGAAGAAAGCGGATTGAGCGTCCGAGCCAAGCGACGTTATTCGTCAGATGAGGAGTCACAAGAGTCCAGAAGAATGCAGAAACAAACTGAGAAACGAAAAAAAGAGAACCCGAATTCGATTATCGGAATAGAACTCCTTCACTCAGTTTCCTGATGATGATTTCAATAAACATCGGGAGGAAGAACGAAAGAATGTGCCATTGGAAGTCAATAAGTTCAAAACTATCAGTTGTGACTATTCAGATAGAAGCACCAGAACAGAGTCGTGTAGGACTTGCAGAAGACAACCTGATCACCACATTTGGGGATGTCGGTGGAGAACGGCAGATTCAAGATCCCCGTACAGGATGACAGACTCACAAGACCGACGACTGTGATCGCCAGGAGCTCATGGGTACTCATCCATCACATCTACCTACAGTGAAACATGATCACATATTAAGAATCAACAGTTCCTGGAACCAATAGGTAGTACCGGGATATAGCCTGATGTGGAGTAACTGGAGGCCTCCTCTATGTTATAGTAACATAAGACATATTCATAAGAGTGTATGTGTGTGAACAGCGAAGATTAATATCTCAGTTCCTGCCAAAGTCGATACATTACCATACATATCGCAGGCCAAAGTCTCAGATAATGGTTAAGTTTAAAGATATGAACGATCTCCTACAAGAAGTAGGAACCATAGCGCATTTCCAGAAAGCTCATTTGATGACCCTGATGGATGATCGATATCGTTGGTGGCATGCAGACAGTACCAAGTCTTCAGGATTTACCATGAAAGGCGCACAGGGAGTGCTCACTCATTTTGCAGATTTTAGAGGTATACCCAAGATAGCACATCTGATCGGAAGAGCCCAACCAGACACGGAGCAGTGTCGATTAGATGCAATCAGTGGCCCAGATCAACCCTCGCCCGTTGTAAGATAAGATTTGGACAAAATGATAGAGCCGTTGGAGTGGGGCATGAGAAGATTACAACGAAGCAAGTGATTTACACGACGTGCTAAGAGTTATCGCACTAAAGAAGACGGCAGACCAGTGAGTTGGGAGGCCCCAGATTATTCAAGGCCAAAGAGGCGTTATCAACGACAGAGAAAGCGCAACGAGGAGGCAAAGCACACTCAGGAGTATAATCGCTGACTTACGTTGCGGAGAGGCATTGCCATTCTGGATCATCCTCTGATCGTCAGCTCCCTTTGCAGCATCATGTTATTATAAGGACCCAAGCATTCAGATGCTTTCAAATGGCTGCTGTACCAGGATTTTTGTTGTTCCGGAACTGATTCAGTGTATATATCGGAGCATATGTGTGTGAAGGATGATTGTTAATCACGTTGTATTATTGAGGAAACAAGTATTTTGTGCATGGTATAAGTTAATTAATTAGTCAAAAGAAAAAAACCAACAAAGGAGAGTAAACGATAATCAAATCCCAAATGAAGCCACATATGGAACAATTTAGGTTCGGGCCCCATATGTGACAGTCTAAGCTACCTGTATATATTCTTAAATTCTGATAAAGAATTACTACTTGCTTTCTTAAGAATAGTGTGTGCAATCAAATGAGGTTCTGTCAGGATACTAAAGTAATTCCTACCCAGAGTCAGGCCGACATGAAAATAGCATGGGTTCATTCGTATATGGCTTCATCGAATTACAAGAGACTATGTCCACGTACATTGAGTAATTTTATTCAATCCATTCAAACTAAGTAAGACTATGATGATATCCACGTTTACACATTCTAGATATTTCTCATTGGCTACACACAATCAAACCACTGATTTACTTAACAGAATCTAGACTAAATCTTACGAAATTCCTGGCTCCTGTTCGGTAACATAGCGAAATTTCAATATAAGATATTTTCCCACAACGACATCATATTTAAATTAAGAAACAATAATCAAAATAATCCCACAACAACATCTTGTTAAATATTCATTCAAACTCCGAGCCATAGCACATTCTAGAGAAACTATTTCGTTATTCATCTGTTTTCGAGCCAAGCTCAAATAAACTTATTGTTTAAAGCAGTGAATATCTTATTTACAAAAGTTCATACTTCTCATTATAACACTACCGTTTTATGGGTAGACTATACATTAATTCTTTGAACTTAATGTGTAATAGTGCCACAACGGAGCACCAGAGTTCCACAAATAGACCGTCATAAACCTAGCTCGCACGCGCTACTGTGGACAAAGAAGGTCATAAATTGTGTAACATTTTGTGTTCTCTAATTTATGTCCTATACGTTTTTTTTAGTTTGTTTTCTTTTGTATTTTGCTCCATTTTCGCTTAAATGAAGAAAACTGTCTTCCAGACGTTGGATGAACGCCATTTTTAATATGGAGCTCGCTGGCGCAGATCAGAATGTAGATTTTTTGTATGTTAAACTAGGAGTATGTACAAGAACTGGAACAAACAATTATTATCATTTATGAAATAATTCCAGCAACAACCGAGATTGACGTACGCATATCAGTTTTTTACTCCTCTAACTTCAATCATTTACCCCCTTCCACCTCCTCCACATGTGCTTTAAAGACAAAATAAGTTGCAACGAGAATTGAAAAGACATGCGAATTGTATGAAACGATGGGTAGCGTCAAAAAATGAACAGGATCAAAACTTTGTAAAGATTTGTGTTCTTTCAAATGTGCCATAGGTATGTTGCACCATTTTCACGTAGATGTCGCAAAACTGTTTTCAAGACGTCTAATGGATGTTATTTTTTAATATGGCAACCAATGGCGAGAAGATCAAGATGTAGATTTTTAGTATGTTAAGTGAGGGGGGTAAATGATTGGTAAACATGAACTGGAACTAAGAAATATGATTGTTTGAACTAATTAAAAAACTGTGCCCACTCGACTACATGAGTAGCGACCTTTAATTGTATTTGTTTATGGGGTCAGATATAAGTTTATTTATCTGATAAGTGTTTTATAATCATGCAGGCACTTCGTCTTAGCAAAACGTCATTGTGTAAAACAACAGTTGGACAAGTGATTAATTTGCTATCTAACGATGTAAACAGATACGATAACGTACTAATTTTCATACACTATTTATGGCTCGGCCCTCTTCAGTCAGCTGTAGTAACGTACCTTATTTGGGAACATGTTGGAATTTCTTCTCTAGCTGGAGTTGGATCAATATTAATCACCATTCCTATACAGGGTAAGTACTGAAAGATTTTGTCGTTTCTTTAACTTTGAACTTCATTTTCTTTAAGTGACTATGTATCTTCCTTCTCGCTCATCCATACACATTAGACTCTTTCAAGCCCCAAATTAAACTTAGAATAAGCTTATATTCATAGTACCCTGAATCCTGATGAACTGAATATGCTGACATATAAGATGCACACAATGAATATAAATGCTTTCGTATTTTTTGAATTTATATTTACAGTTCAATCTGTGCTATCTCAAGGTTCCGTGCGCTGATACAGAAATTATGGTTACAGTAACTAAATGGGGCAATTTGTCATAATTGGTTTTGGAACAGCAATTCTGTGGGTTGCTGATACAATACAAGTATTGTTAAGCGTTTAATGTCAATTTGACAATACGTATGGTTAGGTTTATTGTCATTACAATAGTGTTAACAATACTGTATGGTAAAAGTCCGATTCCAAGTTGAATTAACCAAATGTTTTGTTAACACTTATAGTTCATTATACAATAATGCATTGTTGAAATACCGATGGGATAGTATATCCTACCATATTATATAGTTACAACAACTGTATATATCGTTGGATATTGACCTACGGTATCATACAGTATGATTGTTGCAACTATGTTGTATCGCTGAAGGTACATTATTCTACTGCTGTTGTGACTGTTATAAATTGATCTAAGGTACCATACAGTATTGTTGTAGTGCAAATGTTGTATTCTTGCAGTTACAATATTACACTGCTGTTGTAATCATACTATATTGTTGCGGCAACTATAGTAGATAGTTACAACAAGAATGCCGTTTGGTTGAATTTACGATATTTTAATGTTGTTGTGACCATATGCATTACTGGATCAACCATACAGATAGTTCCAGTAACTATACATGGACAGTACGGTAAAACGAAAAAAGGTCAAACTTGTGTACCTTTATTCGAATTGAAGGGCTTGGTAGAAGGAGGGTCAATACCACTCCTCCATGGAAAATGTGTTTTGTCGCTGAAGTGTAAGCTAGTGTTATCTAGTGTTCACTCTTTGAACTAAATGCACTGTGGGATATGCCTAACACCTTGCAATAGGCATCATAACAAGTGACGAATGAACTATTAAGCTTCTTGGTGGAAGAAGGGTCAATCCCTCAATGCCATCTTAGCTCACCGTAAAGGTGCAAGCGTGATTCTGATTGGCCCTGTGGACGCCAGCTTGTCGTTTAGCTCCAATGAGATGTTTGTGTTCTAAGTGGTTGTTAGTAAACAATCATGGCGGACGTAAATGGTGCGTCTGTGAGTAATGTGGAAAGTAATGGTGTTGTGAATGAAGGAAAGTCGAAAAAACGAAAGAGAAATAGTACGAAATGGAAAGATAATGAAAGAAAGACTTTGAAGGCTCAAGGACAAAAATATGTAAACAGAGAAGGCAAAGTTGTGTACAAGAAGGCGAGGGTGGAAAATGAACAATGCTGTTCAACAACATGATGCAAAAATAAAATATTAACACATAGTGAGAAAGATTCCATCTTTCATGAATAATATAAGTTGGGTGATTTTAGTAGTCAAACAGTGTTTCTGTTTGGACTGATACAGAAACAGCCATGCAAGAGGATTTACAGAAAAGATAGAGTGCAAGAGGATATTTCCAGGCGTACCCGGAGTATGCAATATAATGTAAAATATCCTGTTGAAGGGTGTGAAATTAGGTTATGTAAGTCTTCATTTCTTAATATGTTTACTATTTCAGCTAAACGGGTAAGGCGAGCTGCACAAGGTTCGAGCAGTACCTAGTGTTTTCCTGGAATAGATAGTAGGGGAAAGCATACCAACAGAACGCATGCAATATCTCATGATGTTATTGAAAGTGTCAAAAACATATAACATCTTTTTCCAGATATAGATCACAATATAGCCTACGAGACAATCCTAACAAAACGTTCACTTCTCAGTGAATAATACTCAGCAGGTGTACAGATTATACTGCACAATGTGGGAGAAAAACAGTATTACACTGGTAATGAGCTCGATGTGTCGGTGTATTTTCAACACATTTTAATATTTCATTTAAACTACCGAGGTCCGACACTTGCAAGCAGTGTGATGAGTTTCAAAGGGATTGCGACAGATGAGATGTCACTCAAACATAGGGTTCATTTGTTACAAGCACAGAAGGCCCTTTCCAACGCTAGAAAAAACAGTCGCAGTGACGACGCGGACACACTTGTTATTCCAATGGACCTATAACAAGCCCTTCCTACACCGCATTTAGCCACAGAGACTGTATTCTGCCTGCGTCAGTTGTGCACGTATAACTTTGGAGTATTTTTTTAAACAATGAAACTGCAACAATATGTGTGTGGCCAGAATATACAGCAGCAAGCGGAGCAGATGAAATTGGAAGCTGTCTATATCGAGTATTGCATGAAACAATAACTGAAGGAAAAAAGAATTACAAAAAAACTGTTACTATTCAGTGATTCGTGTGCTGGACAAAACAAAAAACTTTGTAAGTATGAGTCTTTTCATCTACATGGTCCAACATCAGTGCTTTTACAAAATTGAGCATCGTTTTATGGTTCCAGGTGAAGGCCCTTTCTTCCCTGTGATGACGATTTTGGTGTGATACAAAAACTAAAAACATGACCTCAGTATGTGTTCACACCACACGATTGGATGGTCCTTATCAAACAATCTCGTACGACCAAGCCATTTGAGGTGCTTGAAATGGGAAGGAATGATTTTGTATCCTCCAAACCTCTGACTGAAAAGCTGGTCAAACACCAAAAAAACATGGATGGAGGAAAAGTTGACTTTCGAAAGGCAAGTGCTCTTAGGTTTACTGGAGGACACAAAGTGGACATCAAATATACATACAGAGACCTTCCTGACTGGGATACTGTCAAATTTCAGCGGAGAAAGGTACGAGGACTTGTACTTCGGGACCTTGTCTTAACAATTAAGTATCCCAATGGAAGAGGAATAAAACACAAGAAACTTCAAGACCTTCTTTCCCTCTTGAAGTTCATTCCAGCTAATCATCACAGCTTCTACCAAACTTTGCAAGCCGAAGATGATAATGACGACAACAGTGATGTTCAGTGCATGTAGACAGCTTCCTTGACATTAAATGTAACATGTATTAGTTCAATTTCTGTTGTCATTTTTTTGTCCATTTGCAGGTATATTTGCAATAGTGTTCTTTATCTACTAAAAGAAAACAAAATTGTGGGATAGGCCTTTCTTGAACTAACCCCTTCAATTGTAAAATAACTTGAATTTTGTCTTACTGTGAAAGCCTGAAAACGCCTGTTTTTCTGAAAAATACGTTCTTAAGATGCAACATTAGCTTTGAAGTTTTCCAAATTGGAAATTTCGTGTTACTATTACTTGTACAAATTTGTTTAAATTGGTGTGTATTACTTCCTCGAGGTGAAACTACGTGTATACAGTTTAAACTTGTACACATTTTAGCTCTGGAAATGCCATCCCTAGTTGAGGAGAAAACTCGTGCACATACGCTATCTTCACGAGTAAAAATGGTGACAATTGGAGAGTTTGTAGTAAATGTTTACAAGTTTTAAATATAAACTGAAAGAGCAGTTTCATGTTGAGAAAGTAGCACAGACCAATTAATACAAATTCGTACAAGTAATAGTAACACGACAATTCCAATTTGGAAACGTTCGAAACTAAAGTTGCACCAAAAAATTATTTTCAGAGCAAAGTTTTTTACAGGCTTACAAAGTGAGACAAAATTCATGTTATTTTTACAATTGGAATAAAGTCACACAAGTTTGACATTTTTAGTTGCACCGCACTGTATGGTATATATGATCTTTAAACGCATAAACTGAAGAGTCACGGGCGCACATCATTGAAGAGTCGGGGGAGGGGGGACATCCGTAGTACATATGCAAAAATAATATTCAAGAATCCAAGAACAATCTACTAGATGTAATGGAATACTAGCTGACTGTATCGGTGCATTGTGACAAAAAAACGAAATTCAAATTAAGAATGCCATGCCACGTGCTTACAAGGTCTTTTTTGTTGTAGTGAGTTTCGCCTTGTTGAACCTGGCTGTCTCCCCTTCAATTCTTAAAGTATTTTGTATCATTGCAGCAAAAAAGGCACACAAGTTATGTAAAACAGAAGCATAAGTGATTTCAAATTTTACAAAACTCCTTTATTTTCCTTACAAAAAGGATTACCAAAATATATATAATACATATTGAAAAATAAATCTCTTGAACCAAAAAGAAAAAATCAGAACACTCTTTGAAACTGGTTTCTCTAACGAAATAATTAGATAAAATATTTTATACATGTTTTTACAACACAATATGATGATCCTATTATTAGGATATCTTATGTAAAAAGTGTTACATACCTTACTCTAAGTTTGTATTAATGAACTGTGTACCAGAAGTTGTTCAATATTTTACAGTAAACCTGAATCGAAGGTTACTGCAAATGTCATGGCAACATTTTTATGATAATGGTAACAAATTACAAGTTTTGCAGTATGCAAATGGAGGGTTAGTACAAACGTATGCGTTAAATGTAGGGATTTGGATGAACTCACATATAGCACGAGAACAAGACTATAAAAAGGTCGTTCCGTGTGTGTTTTACTTAAAATTACAAACTACGCGTATTACAATTATGAGTAAAGAGCATAAACACATATCTGTGGCATCTTAGAATCATCCAAAGAATCCACAAGATGGAAGAATCGTAACTATACCCTTTATTCATAATTGTAATACACGTAGTTTGTAATTTCAAATAAAACACGTATGAAACTACTTTTTAAAGTCTTCCTATGCTATATTCTGACCATGATATGACCGTTCATCCAACTCCGTTACATATGGACTAACCTTCCCTTTGCATGTTGCACACTCTTTTTACTCTTTACCTTTAAACAAGTTGCCATGACTTGCACGGTAAACCAAGCACAAATTGTTTTTCTGATCTAATTAGATGCCGAGAAGCCAGGTTCTCTTGTTTTACATATCGTCTGTGTACACTGAAATTATTTAAGTCTTTTTTGCAACAGTAAATACAAGATTTTTTCATTATCGCGCTAAGGAGAAATACAATTACTTAAGTGAACAACTCCCTGGCTAAAATGGGAATAGATTTCGGCTAGATTCTCAAGCCATCGACTGGAGCTCGACATAAAAAGACACGAGAGATCCCTCATCGCTTATCTTCTATCTTTTCTTTTACGTATTCCATCATTCACGTTCATATGGTTAAGTGTTTTAAGTGTGGATCTTCGCTGTAGACAAGCAAAATGTTGCTCCAACATTTGAAATTTACTGAGCTGCCATAGCTCAGTGATAGAGCGTTGGCGTAATATTCTGGAGGATGTGGGTTCGATCCCAGCGGCCGACATTCCTGGCTGAGATTTTTCCAGTGGTTTTCCTCAGTCACATCAGGCAAATGCAGGCCAACACCTTTCCGAACCCTTTGTCCTCCTCTATCCCGCCCTGAGATTTTGATGCCGAACGGTCATAAAAATAAAAAAAAAAGCTTTTGTAATTTATTCACAATTTAGGTGAGTATGGTAGTTATCGCTGTGGACAAATTTATGTCTATACGAGAATTCGATAACACCATTTCTTTTAGGAAATACTTAAGAAAACACAAGCCTACAGACGTATCTAGTACTCAAAGTGAACCACATGAAAACAGAGTAAACTGAGCAAGATTGACCGAAATAAACTTACAAGGTGAGCCTGTGTCAGCTGCAGATAATTTAGATAGTGTTTTAAAACATATTTTCGTGGAGGCATACCAGAAATATACCGGAAGTGATTAATTTTGTGGCAGGATTACATAAGTATCCTACAATTTGTATAATTCTTATTAAAAGCTTTCGCGACTGTATAAGGGAATTTATGGGTGGAAAATTGTTTGACGTTTTAAGGGATAAGGTTTTACGCATATTACAAGAGCATAACGTCGACGATCATATCGGTTACGAAGTAAAACAAATGTTTAGTACTTCTTGCTAATCAATTCAGGAATTTAGATACGGAACGTAAACGTTTGCAACGATTTGAGGATACGGGCAAGCTTATTAGATGGGTCGATTAAACTATTGCAGATAGTCATAGACGGAAATCTGGTAGGACAATTTTAGAGTAGTTTTTTTTAATGCGTCAATTTCTAAAGAACATTTTAGAATTGAACAGTGTTTTAGAACCAATAATGAAATTTTTCATGTCAGTGGATTAGTTTTATACATTTAAGATAAAATGATAAGAAAGGCTAAGTAAATCAATACGTTTTAATTTAAAACAGAATAACACCAATGAGAGTTTCGCCAAATAACTATGATGTGTCTGATGAAGCCAAGTAGATAGTTAGTTGACGAAACTCTTACATGTTTTTAGTTGTTTTTTTATTATTAAAACATATTGTTTTTCTCAGCATTCATTTTTATTTTAACAAAAATGAAATTTTCTACCAGATACACGTGAAGATATTTAAATGTGTAGAAGTAAAACACTGACTAATTTTGGTATGGGAATCGGACGATAATGTAACATTTCCATTGTTTTCATATTAGTATGTGTAACAGTAACCTGTACTAAAATGAAAACGTAGGGGGGAGGAGGAGGAGATAAATAATTCTGATTTGGCTTAAAAAATAAGACATAATCCAAATAAAATTTGAAGAGAATCCACCTCTCCATTTCCCACCTCTCTCATTCCCAGAAAAAACACTGTGGTGAGAGGTTGATTAAGTCAACTCACACATATAAATGTGGATTTGTTCACGTTTGAGCTGCAAGAAAATAACAAAAATCGTGGATATTATACTAGATTTAGTTTCTTTGATTTTAAGGTTAATGAAAAGATTTGAATTTCTGTAGACATTTTTTTATAAATTTACCAAGTTGCATTTAATACAAATCTCAATGGAGATCGGAGAACAGACTGACATAAATAAAATTATATCAAAAACAAAAATAATATTTCGGCTGATATACAACTTGAACCTTGTCTTCCAATCGTGATTAAAATAAATGAGGTAGATTTCATTCTCGAAAGAAATTGTTCTTCGCGGAACTCAATATCAGATGCATATTTTTCGGCTTAATGACTTGAACAGTAAGTACTTTCTTAATTACATCAAATAACATGAAACAAAATACGCCTTTATTTGTGACATGAAGGAGATATCTGAATGTTCTCAGTAACCACAAAACCGAAAAGAAAACTCACAGAAAATAATATAATTATCTATTCAGAACCACAGATTTCCACGTCTGAAGAATCAAACCCGATTCTAAATAATCTGAAACTAAAAAAAAATCTACAAATCAAAATTTAAGGTCTCGCTGAACGCAATCCAAACCGTTAAATGCAAACTAAAGGAATAACTGTACGGTTGTATACCTCCAACTTATTACAGCTAACTTATAGCATTCCGACGATAAAATAAAAATGGCACGACAGCCCATTAAGGACCCAAGCCTACGAGCCTTCCTTGGCACTCATGAAGTAGAGGTGAGATGTTGTCAGCATCTCGGCTTCTCTTTTCCGTTAATGCCGGTTTTTGTGACCGGAGTCCGCTACCTCTTTATTCAGGTAGCTCCCCAATTGGCCTCACGACGCTGGGTGGATGCCGCACAGGCAACCCCATCTCGAGTGCTGCAGCGGTCACCCGTCCAAGCACTGACCAGCCCCGGAGCTGCTTGATTTCGGTGATCTTACGGGAACAGGTAGACCAGCTCTGCTAGAGCGTTGTCCAGCATTCGTACGATGTCAGGACAATATTCGAGCAGTTACTTTTACCTACTTTCAAAGGATTTTTTTTTGCGTAGCAAATAAATCCAAACGATAATGAATACTTTAACTGAATGACGTTCAATATTCTGCATAAGGACCACTTGACTCCTTGTTCTGTCATGGGCAATTTCTAGGTACACCCATTCTCTCCATCAGAGTGGTCACTTAATGCATTCGCTTGTTCAATAATACATTCATCTACTCTACTGTTTCCTGTAAGAGAATTACTACCACTTACTACTATTATCAGAAATATAAAAGAAAAGAATGGACTGATCTTACCAGAATTAATCAATTTTCCTAGGCTCATGTGAAAAATAATTCCCAATTCAGCTTTCAATCTCGGATTGCAATTCTTCACAAATAAAACGAATAATCTTCCGTATAATATTCAAATATCCCATTCTAGCCACAACTTATTACCGTGGTATGAAAATGAAACATGCATACTTCCATTCACAATCGGCATTCAAACAAAGTGACAGAATTAGACTCAATAGAGGATTATACGTACTATTCTTCCTCACCCTTTGATTAACGAAATCAATCTAAAGCTTCAGAGCAAAAATGCGTTAACAGAAAATTGTTTAACAAAAACGTTGCTAGGCGGTACAAAAATATCACAACACCAGTTGCTCTCAGCTAGATAGATGAGTCATCATCAAGAGGATTCTATCTTCCCAAAACATTTTTATCGAACTTTAGAGGACACATGTTTATTTATTAATTTTGATAACAACGAAGAACATTAAAGTTGTTACATATGATTACGAAGTGAATAATCCGTTAGGGAAAACTCAAACATCAAGACAATAGGTGCTGTATATTACCCAGTTGCATGTCTCCTATTTGAGTTCTTGGCGAAAGTGGAGAATATATTAATATATTCTTCTGTGTCATACTAATGATTAGAAAGCCTTTGGTAACAAGAAAACCTGTTTGATACTAATTGATGAATTGAATGTCCAGGAAACAACTAGAATTAATATGAACTCAGATTACCTTACTTTAAACCTACACCAATCCATTCAAAAGAAAGAAACAATCAATTCTCTTGCCAGTTCCTCCTCCTACATAACAAGATAGGCGCGCAACTGAGCGACTGCAGTGAAATTCTTATAACACTGTGTTCTTAAACCGGAAAAATATTGTTGAAGAATTATCCAATAGCAAGTTTTCAGGCGGGTACTAAGCTGAAGTACGTGGAAGGCTTTAAAAGTTATGTCGACTATCTTCAATACGGTTTCCACTTTATATAAATCGTTCTCTGTGTAAAAAAGTGATCTTCAGTACGATGGAACCCACCAGGACAGGTAATGGTTGAAAAGTTGTCCCAAATCTTTTAATTTTATCATGTAGTCTCTCCAATTCAGTTTGTTCTTGGGAAATATCCTGAAATTTGGAATTATGCATGAGATAAAATGTAGAGGATTGGACCATATTTCAAACATTTTTTTATGGAGGATAGAAGCTCTAGGTAGGTGAGATCAATTAATTTCATAGATAAATGTATGACAAAAAAGCTATCAACACGAAAGAGAAGGGAAATCGAGGCATACGTTTTATGGAAGCTGTCTCTGTTCAGTTAATTACAGGAAGATAAAAGTAGTTAATTATATAAACCGTTATTGGTCGTTATTAGAGATATTGCAATAAGTATTAACATTTGGAGCCAATGAGCTATTACTCACTGATTGTGTCAAAGATTTCTTTGGTGTAAACTTCAAATTGACTTGCACCTAAGGCTATAATTGTTTATGCGTGGATCAGCAGACCCATAGTTTAAAAGAAAAAAAAATGAAATATGATCTTTGTACATTACTCAAGTGTCGTATCATCAATAAGTCATTTGAATGATGTTCTTTCAAGATTGGCTCTTCAACAGCGAATGTATGTTTAGATAAATAGATACACTCACACGAAAGAATGTGAGATAGAGAGAGAGAGAGATAAGTGGTCGTGGGTAAGCACGCCGCTTACCTCAATATTTGATTTATTTTCTAAAGTATAAGCAGAATTTCTGCGAAGCGATATACCATCTATATGTATTAAAGGATAATAATGATGAATGAAAGTGCACATGTTACAGCGCACAGCGAAATCTCATCACTTCTGATAAACCAACAAGCAGCTGTACGATTTGCCGCAATATATTCAGTATGGTTATTACGAATGTTCAATAATCTA
Source organism: Lepisma saccharinum (assembly GCA_022664845.1). Classification (NCBI taxonomy): domain Eukaryota; kingdom Metazoa; phylum Arthropoda; class Insecta; order Zygentoma; family Lepismatidae; genus Lepisma; species Lepisma saccharinum. Next base: position 13,653 of record JAGDQP010021619.1, read on the forward strand.
AGGGTCCTGATGAGATGATGAGAGAGGCAGATATAGAGAACTGTGGACCAAACGAAATAAAGCAAGCGAGCGTGACGGTAAAAAATAAACATTATCATTCTGGAATATGTCACTCCCGTCTGGAGTTAAAATTTACGCCATTGGGTGGACCTGGTTATCCAAGAGTTCTCTATACATCGCTGTTGTGGTCGAACCGTGTAATGTGACAGAGGGCTGCCGATATAACACCCCAGACCATAATAGAGCCGCCATTATGTTTGACAGTTAAATGTATACAGTTCACATCGTATACTTCAGAGGGTGTTCTCCAGACAATCACACGTCCGGTGATGGGGAAGAGGATAAAGGTTGACTCGTGGATATACATGTTGACAGTTTTCCAACGTCCACTTTTTTGTATCATTGCAGCATTCACGCCGTCTTTGAGCATTCTTGTATGTCATTAGGGGCTTGGAAATAGCAACACACCCATGTATGCCTTTTTATGCAGTTCTCACCTCACTGTTTTGGATAAGACTGTCGTATTTAGGTGCAGGTTTAGTTTCTATAGACATTTTCTTGGTCGTTGTTTTCTTATGTGACGTCAGAATTAATTCCAAGGCCCGGCTGTTCCTATTCTGCAGTGTTTTATTGACCACTGTTGTGCTTCTCTCACTCTGCTTTAGAGTATACTGTGTATGCGGTTATGACTTTCAAGATCGTGTCTTGAGTTACATCGCATATCGTTGCTGTTTCGCTTACAAATGTTCCAACCAAATGGGCATCCACTATTAGACCTCTTTGAAACTCCGCCAAGTCGGAAATACTGTTCACTTACCACACCTGCACAACCACAATGTCTCATTCTACTATTAGTGCACAGTCCATCCTACCTGCAACAAACAAGAGACGATTGGTTTACGCAGTGCTCAGTGTTACGAAGTACAGTTACAACTTGTCCCACATTTGATAAGAGTTTGCATTATTTTGCCCAAACTTATATGTTCAACAACATAGTTTTTTTTTATATTCTGTTGGCTTTGAATGTACTTCCAATGTTGATATTTGCATTATTTCGGATACGCGGATGGAGAATGTGATGAAAAATGAAGTAGTGATGGAAGTGCATGAACACATGGACACTCTGGAATAATGTGTCTTTGTATCACGTTTCCCACTTGATTTTGGATCATATTTTGCTTATTACGCATCTGAAGAAATACAGATGACATTGGAAGTACATTTAACGCTATGTGACAGAATTAGGCAATGTAAAGAATAACTCAAATTACTGCCTTGTATTTAATGCCCGAGTTCTTGTTTCGGAAAAGGAACAAGGGCCATGCTTCTGAGCCATTCCTGTGAATTAAGTGCAATGCTTAGTTCACAAAAGATTGTCTCATTTCTAAATAAAGATAGTTACGTAACATAAACATAAAGAGGAGTTACTTGAATTGAATACTGGAAATGGAAAACAATGTGAGTGCCACAAATCTGAAAAATCGCGTTTTCAATGTTACAATGATCGAATTATCAACCCTAACAACCTGCAAAAATCGAGACGGAAAATGACGTAACTATGTGTGTTCAAGGTGGAAAGACCTTCCGTTTTGACTCTATCCTACAAAATATAGTTTTTAGCACTTATATTATTTTCCATCTCTAGTCTTCAAATCATATGATAACAGACAATCACGTCAGAATCGTACATAGCTGCGGTACTGCTACTCTACAGGGCATTTAAATTATCCTTTATTCGTGAACCTAGCGTTACACCAAATAATTTTGGTATACTTTTATATTATTCGAAAATAGTCAATCCTGTTAAACGTAAAAAGTAGTATATGTGATCATACGAACCCGACAGATTACTTCGCTTTGGAAAAAAACTATGTTTGAAAGTAACTAATCAGTTCGTGGAAAATCATTACGATGAATTGTTATACAGTAATCGACGCTTTAACAAAATCATTTCAGTTTGAAATTCAAGTCCAAAATTTCTTATTTGTAAAATAATATGAGAATCACTAAAGCCGACGATACAGAGCGCAAGTACTCAACCATTACCGAACTAATAAAAAACATGCTGATCTCATTGTACTAAACCTTTCGCATGAGTAGCTAAAGAAATAATTGAATTGAGTGCATAAAGCACAATGTTATTTAGAAATAATATTAACCTTGAACGTATAAAGAGAGAAACAGATCTGTTGACGATTTCGGCTTATCTAAATCAAAGCATCATGAGATATGGCCGACCCATGTTCCCTTACCTGGTTTAGCCTTGCATAGCTATGCAATAACCTTGCACTGCAAATCTCATAAACGACATATTGCTCATAGTGCACAAAACAATTACCACTGTCGAAAACAGAATTTAGATGTAATTAATTTTTGTGTAAGAAAGTCCGAAACATGAGAAAGAAGAAAATTAACTGAAATTTCAAAGATGGCTTCATGTGTTCAGACGACTAGCAGGGCAAACAAGACGAGAATGTAAGTTCAAATTACTATTTCACTTGAAATTATACTTTACCTGGGCAGGCGCACTGATTGAAAGCTCGAAGAGGTAAATTTAAAAGTAACGTGTAAATAAAACTTTATAGATAATCATTGGCCTGCTACATCTTGTTATGGCTGCTTACGGTATATCTAAAAAAGGAAACGCCCTCTTACAACAGTTGAAGAACACAGGCATAAGGACAAACAAACCCGAACAGGTCTCGGTTTCATACCAAATGAACCAATACTATCAAACCTTTTTGGCACACTGGATGAAAATTCAAAATTATTGTACATTTAAAAATTGGAAATAAATGAAATATTAATTAATATGAGAAAATTAATAAATCGTGCAAGCAAGGATTCTTCTTGGCGGGAAGATTTGCCAATAATAAAGGAACACGTAACTAAGATGACCTAAGATCCTGGTCCATATACGGTTGCTGATACTATCATCCAATCAGAAAATGAGTAATAAAAAGAAGACGGAAGTAAGATACGTCATAAAGTAGTTCGAGAAATAAATAATGCGCCAGAATAACTAACAAAAGAAGAATGAAAAATTATACCTTTTCTTGACAAATATATGAGAAGATGATTCCGAGATCATTATAGTAAAATCGTTTGGCTTTGAAGCTCAACGCAGGAAGAATCGTAACAATAATAAATAAAACAAATGGAACGGTGCTTCAAGACCGTTTCATAACATTCAGAAAAACTGCCATATCATACATTTTCTCATAACAAGCAATAGATCGATTAACGTCCAAGATAATCCAAAAACCAGCATCAGATAACAGTAAGAAATTGCAAGTTATACAGACCATAACATTTATTTACATTGTTGAATAAAAGAATCCCTTACGTGCAAAAGAAACATCATTTCACAAAATGAGCTCAGATATATATAGATATTGTGTTTATGAGAAATTGAGACCTGTTGTCCTGAGGACAGCAGATATAAGTATGGCTATGCCAGTGATAAATTTTAAACCTTGGTTAAGAAATGTAGCTCACCTCAAATAATAAAATGGCAACAGAATTCAAAGATGAAGAATATTTCATCAAAGGTTAAAAATAGGATACAGAGGTGGTCTAAACACGTGCAGACGACAGTCACAGATCAGATGGAGTCAGTCAAATCTAGGTGGTTTCAAGAAAAAATCAATTTAGTCGAAGTTCAAATAAGCATATAATAGGACGGCTTCAACAGTTATTGTCGGTTAATACTGCACCACATTACAAATAGCTTCATTTTTACGATGTATTCGTTTTCGCTGAGGTAGGCACAGGAATCTGCACAGGTATGCACTTTCAATGCCTTGGTGTTCAAGAGATTTAAGTACTGATGCCAAGGAGAGCAAATCGAGAGCATTTTCAAAATCTATAGATCCCATGCATAGTGGAAGTTAATATTCATTAGTCCTTTCCACAACTTCATTCAACGTTTGTATGTGGCATATTGTTCTAAGTCTACGATTAACTCTGACATTTTCCCTTTCCCTGGTTAACATCTAAGTCTCGTTCAATAAGATTCAAAATTACTTTCATTAACATTTTGTATAGAACTTACAGTAAAATACTTGGTCTGTAGTTTTCGATGCGATTTTGTGTCCTTTCTTGTACAACAAAATGATAACAGCATTATTCCAAGGGTATTTCTCTATTGCTCAAGTACATTGAGAATAATTGAGCAAGTTAATCTTTCAAATTTTCACTTCCCAATTTAAAACATCTCTGCTATGAGTTCACCTTCTCATGTTGGTTTTCCGTTCTTCATCTCGAAGTAATTTATCCACTTCTTTCATTACGTCTAGGACATGTACATAATTTTCTTCTGGATCTTCTTTTCCTATTTCTTCTTCAGAGTAATACATTTTTCTGCAGAAATTTTCAAATATTTTTATAACTTCCTCCTTATATATCGTGTTACGCTCCCGTCTGGTCTCTTAATTGCAATTATTAGCTTTTTCCCTATCATGATCTCCTGTTTGGTTTTCTTCAGGCTCTTGGTTTTCTCGATTGTATTTCTAACAACATGCTCGTTGTATCTTTGTACATCCTCTCCTATTTCCTTCCTTATGGTTTTATTTAGTTCTATGTATTAAATCCTTTTCATGTAAATTTTCCTCTTCTTTCATTTCCCTTCTTATCTTCTTCAAGAGTTAAGTTTCTTCTGAAATTTTGTTCTCTTTTTTTTTTACTTTTTGATTCCTGCTGTTTCGTTGACTATCTCTTGTATTATCTCACCCAGCATTTTATTTCTGCTATTGATGTATTCTTCATCATCTAACTCTTCCGAGGCGCTGAATCTGTTGCTTAGTTCTATCTCGATTGTCGGTCTGTGTTTCCTTAGATTTCCCAACTCTAAAACTCGCGGTTTTCCTCTGATAAACTTATTTCTCTCATGTCTAGTATTTAGTTTCAGCTTACATCTTATCATCCCATGATCACTCAAGATTTGAAATTGTTGAGTACAGACACGTCTTGAAGAATTTCCCTATTATTCCATAAAATGTAGTCTATTTCAGTTTTAGTCGCATTTGGGTCTTTCCATGTCCACTTCCTCTAAAGTGGATTGTTGAAAAATGTATTGGGAATGAACAGTCTGTTGACTTCTGAGAATTAGACTAACTTGTCTCCTCTCTTGTTTCTTTTGCCAAATTCAAAGTTTCCAACTTTCGTGTCACTGCTCTGCTTAGTTCCTACCTTCCCATTGAAGTATTTAATTACAATTTTGTAACGCAATTTGCTACTATCCAAAATCTTCTGTATCTCATCTTGCGTCTTCGACTTCTTCCTCCGCATGTGACGTTGTTGGAACGTATACTGCTATAACTTCTATTCTGTGTCTTTTGTTTTTCTGTATTATTTCTCGTGCGATTCCATATGAAATGACTTCAATTTGTGTGATCCGTGCTCTTCAGGTCTTTATTAATGAAGTGAACGCCGGTATGTTTTCCATTTTCTGTTCCTTTGAAGTAGAACGTGTGCCCTGACGGTAGTTCTAGCTGTTCTTCATTCTTCCTCCACATTTCTGATAGTCCTATCCTCTCTTCCTCCACACTTCCGATGTCCAACTTAAACGTCTTAAGTTCATTCTCCAATTCTTCTACTTTGTTATCTTTTGCAAGTCGCTGACTGTTCAGAGTCGCCACATATAGTTCCATTCGAGTTGCAGTGTCGCTGTCATATATATATATATAATTGGAGATTAATCACCCATTTAATAAGGGGGGGTTATAAGGAAGCAACATAGCTGCACTATTGTGTGACAGCAGAAAAACTGATGTTTAAATAAATAGTAAACAGGGTGACCACGTTCCCTGGAAAACCAGGAATATCTGGGGAAAAGGTTGTCCTGAAATGTCCTTCAAAAGACCTGGAAATTTGAAACGAAGGCAAAACCTGGGAAAGTCCTGGAAAACCTGAAGAAGTCCTAGAAATTGCCTGTAAAAACAGAAAAATGTTACAAAAACTTACAGAAAAATACTTTAATTTGATATCGCATTGTCCAAAACAATAATTGAAACTCGCTTCTTCAGAACTATAGTGTAGTCTGTGCTCTAAATTTTGCTGGACTTCCTTATGCTTTTCAACAGGGTAGGTTGGCAGGATGACTCTTCTGTAGACTTATAGTCTACTTATTTTGTAATCCATCTATTCCAATTTTTTCTTGTAACTTTTGGTCTTGTTAAACAGATTATAACAAATGGGTGGAGTGCAAAACATTGCAGTAACTAGGAGACTCCTAATTAGTGCATGATGTGCCATGATGAGGTACCAAGAAGCCCTTGTAGAGAGGAAGAAGAAGAAAAGATCAATCGTTGTGAAAAGAACTCTCAATGATGAGAAGTGCTGTGCATAGGAAAGAATGTCAATGTTCTTGAGGTTAAAGAAGGATGTCAATGTTCTTGAGAAAATATATGTTTAACTTGCAGAAGATGCCAAAGGAAACAAAATCTCACCTTGTTCGGTAAACCAAATGCACTGCTTCGTAGTGTTTAGGACAAGAAGAATCAAATACCAATTTTGGATGAAAATATTTCCAAGCTGTTGAAGCTATAAAAAAATAAAAAAACTTGCAGACAATATGGTTCGGTAAAAATGACATTTAGAATACTGTACAATAAACCTACATGTGATTTATTATTGATTTCTATGAGAATGTTCCAAAGAACTTTGTATTTAAAAATATTAATGAAGTGTACCCGGAAAGGCTGTTGGTATGAAGTTAACATGTCACAATGTATTACACAACCATTGCATTGAATGCAGGCATGTATGTAGTCATTGCAAGTAATGTGTGTAGACATTACTACATCTAACAACAGAAGGAAACATATAACTAGATTTAACATATATGTTGATATTTTCCAAAAGACAATCTTTGAGCTACTGAAGCTATGGGGTATGTTCTAAATGGCAAAGTCCAGCATATACATTATTATTTATTTTATTAACAAAATTGCAATGATACCATACCATACCCCATGTTGAGTACTGAGACTGTAATAAGGCTTATTTGCATTATTGCTCAATAGCGTAGCTTTATGCAGTGTATTTTGTAATGCAAAAAACTACGTTTAGAACATATCCTTTATAAATAATGAAATTCTTTTGAATAGTGATTACTATGTTTTTGTCCTTGAATTTTTATAAAATTACCTGAAAAGGCCCAGGAAAATTCCTGGAAAAATTAAGTGGAGTTTGAGCGACAACCTTGGTAAATAAATGGAAGAAGCACTTTCGATGCTATTTTTATCCAACATTGACAAACAATATTTATTGATGCACTAAAAGCTATAGTTTCTCCTAAAATAAATTGTTTTTCAAAAACATCATTTCTTATTTTTAGAAAAACAAACCTTAGCTCCGAAAGCTTTTAGTGTCACACTCTTGTACCTCCACTCACGAATATGGCTTTCTCATTCTATACTTAGTATTATAAACACTACTTTTCTATATATTTGATTTTGTAAACTGTCGACCCTGTGGCAAAATGTAAAATCTCAAATCGAAAAAAGCATTTTAAGACGCACTGCGGGGCTATTGATACAGTGAATGAGGATAAAATGATAAGATAAAAATTTACCAGAATTGTTTAATACTATTTTCATATACATCTCTACATAAGCTAAGAATACAGAGAGTGGATGTTGATGTTCCAGAAGTAACAAATAATGTTCTAAGTCAATGTAAGTCCTTGTCGACATAAAAAGACGTCTTTAGAACAAATGCGTCATTAATGGTGTTAGTAAAATTAATACAGGAAAGAAAGGAAGAAAACAATGAAAACTATTAAAAAAATCTAGGTCTCTTCCTCATTGGTGTTTACTGAATACATGAAATGTATTGGTGTATGATAGTTATTTGCAATTTTTAAAATTTCTTGTGGGAATTTGTTTCTCATGTTCTAATCCAATAATCTTTTCATCCGGTTTTTCATAATGCTTTTACATTTTGGTAATAAATTATTTTATTTTCCATGTTTCAGCTTGGTTTGGTATTTTGACGTCGAAACTTAGGTTAAAGACGGCCCTGAAAACAGATAGAAGAGTGCGGTTAATGAATGAAGTAATTACTGGAATCCAAGTAATTAAAATGTATACTTGGGAGGAACCTTTTGCGAAATTGCTTCACGTGGCTAGAAAGTAAGACGAATGCTGCTCCTAACCAAGTAATGTGCATCAATATGCTATTAATATAGAAAACTAGTAATGGTTAGAAACTATGTTTTCGGGTGAACTCTCTGAATAGGTTGAAACATTTACAGAAAGCAGATTTTTTAAACATGTTAAGAAGTGTTTGAAGAAAATATTAATATATTTGATAAATAGCGAGGAAAATTAATTTTGCTGTGTTTTTTAATGCGTACTCAAAAAAATAGTCTGGAAAGGTTATGAGATAATGATGATGGGACTTTTGTTATTTTTTTTGGCATTGTTTCACTCTCTAATTTAGTCTGATTTTCACATTTACTTGTCATAGTAGTAATAATAACAAATCAGAATGTAAGTATTGTGTATTTTAAACAAATCATATTCTCTCACAGATATATTTTCAATAAGCTAAATACTTTAAATCATACTCTAATACTACGCGACTTTTTAAAACGTAACAGGGGAAAACGAACGTGTATTCTCATTCTGTTTGTTCCATACACTTGCAAACTGAAGTAAAGAGAAATTTCTAAATCTTCTTCGCAAAAATGCTCTCTTGTCTGCCAATGAAAATGATACGGGTAAGCATAATATGGAACTATGCAGTATAAAGCATTTCTCTTGCATATTTAAACTTTAAAATATTTGCAGAAATCTCTTTGAATTGGATCTTATTTTAGTCACAAGCGTTCACTCAGACAACAAAGAAACAAGTATTTTTCGCACTGTAAGTTGCCTCTTCGTATACTCCAATACAAATACTTTGATTAGACTTTTGTTGCTGTTGTTGTTGACGCTATTGAAACGTAAAAACATGTTGTTTAGTTAAATTATCACTAGAAATTAAATAGATAATTCCAGAAAATATACAATCAACCCCTCCTTGTGAAACCAAGCTAATGAATATTAATACAGCTTGTGTGTTAATAGTACAACTGGCAAAAACTGTTTTTCTGTAAACTGCAGGCTGCTTACTTCGTGAGTGAGAACAGAAACAACGTGTCTGTTACACACATAGTTTTTGCGCTAAGATGAAGGCTTTGGAACTCTGCATTATACGAATAACTACGGAAATATGCTGTTCCCTTACATTTCCACTTCTTCTTTTATTATCCAACTGAATGTTACATTAGGCATCAACATTCCTATGTTTTGAATCAATAGTGATTATCATCTTAAGAACCACTGAAAATGATAGTCATACGAGGGGACTAACAAAGAAAAAAATGAGACTCGAGGGATTGTCAATTTGGAGGAATAGGTTGCAAGAAGTACTGTTTCATAAGATAACCATAACATTTTGAATAAATTCTTGACGTAAAAGAATAGGACATATATGTAAAGCAATTCATTGCAAAAACAACGTAATACAACCAAGGAAGAATGATCCGAAAAGTAGTATACATGTATTTAATTCTAATTGCATTGTGATGAAGGAAGCTATCTGTACTAAACTACACATATCTCTCTACGTAATTATAAACGGACGAGTCAGTTATTTAATATATATTATTGTTAAAGGGAGTGTATCTAAAGAATAGATGGAACCCTGATCCAAAAGAAAACGTTAATTCTTGACACATATACCACGAGATAAATAAATATCTTCAGTTTTCTCCAAGAATTGTAAGTATTATGGTCAAAACTACTACTAGATGCTAGATAAAAAGTCTGAATAATGAATTTTATGTTCATAAATTCAAATCCTCGAGCTCCTGTGAAATGAACTCTGCCTCATACGTTTTGAGAAAAAGTTAATTTACGAATTACCTCTAGCTGACGTAAGATAGGGGGCCCGAATATGACCCACCTTAATTTTGTTGTTGTTTTTTTACTAAGAAAGATTATTTATTCGTGCGAATCGACTGAACCATCAAGATGAAAGACAATTTGGACAAATGAAAAAAATAAATATGCTCGCTAGAAATGACGTATAAAATTTAATAAATCGAAAACTAAAATGTTGCCAGTGGGCCATATTGGGGACATGGTGTTTTCAATATGGCCCGCTATAGACAACAAGATCCTATGGCAAAATTAATGTGTAATCTCTCTGTATTACTCATATATGCTACATACTGAGAGATATATGAGTACATTATGAGCATACATAATGTATATGACATAGCAGAACCAAGAATATTGTATTAATACCGGTACAAAATACCAAAATCTGTGAAAAACAAGTGAACATACAAGAAAACAAAATATGAATAAATATGAAGAGCATGATACAAACGAAGAAATTTGAAAAGTCACGTCTCACATGATGGACAAAGTAATCATCCGTGATATTAGTGGTGATTCCAACACGCTCTTCATGAACGTATTTGCGCTACGACACGCAAAGATGCATGTGCGCAACCCTGTCTGTCTCACAAAGGTAACGAAACCAAGATTCACAAAACTTAGAGCAAATCAGTGTCGGTTCTTCAGGACTGTTAGAAGCAGTTGCTGAAATTATGTCGTTTTAAATGTGATGATAATTGCTTTGCTTTGGTTTTAATCTTCTTACTGTTTGCGTTGGAATTGCTAGCTTGCTTATTACCTGGCGTTGTCTTCGTTTTAATTATTAAACATTATGATGAAGAGTGTTCAGTACAAACATAACTGGATTGTGTCCAATATGGCGGTGGACCACATTTCGCACTATTAACCTCTTTACTTTTTCTGACGCCCACTAGTTACGCAATTCAATGCATTGGGTCACACACTTTTTATGTTCACGTATGCTCTCATAGCTACATTATCCATGCATTATACTTATTAGGTTTTCAAAAATAGATACTGAAACGAAACATTACTTACTATGCTAAAATAGCAGAAAAATATTTTCTTGCTCAACACACAACTTCAACTGGAGCTACTGCCGCTCACGCCAATCGCAAACAAATGTGTCACACAAAATGCTTTCTCTTGTTATCAGGATATAATTTACGGTTCCATCTAGTAGCACCAACGGATAGCTACAGAGATCTGGGTGGTGGACCATATTGGGAACCCGGGTCATAATCTGTACACTTGCTTTATATGTGAAGTGCAAAGAACTGCCGGAAAGGGATAAGCCAAAGTGCTGTAACCGCCCATAAAATTCATTTTGCTTTACCTTATCAAAAGAACTGCCTCTGAAGTGACAATCCCAATTAGCAGATTTCAGAAGACGGTAGTACATAAATTCTGAGTTTATTTTACAGTTGAAGAATTAAAATTGTTTTCATACCTGAAAATTTGGTCCTAGTTCTAGGGTCAGCGGTCTAGTCAATTCCAAGTCAGTGAGATTATAAGACTCCTTTATCTATAGTTTCGCTATTTTAGTGTGGGCTAAATTGCATTATTAAAGCAATAGCCAAGGAAGAATGAGAGTCAACATTCGTTCATTAATTTTGTTAAACGAATTTTAACAATGTTAATAGTTATATCAAGTATTTACAGTGATATATTTAGTTTCAACATATCTTATGTTTAAAGAATAGGTAGGTTTCTGTATATTTGTAATTGTTTTGCGATGTGTGTAACAGCGCTCCCAAAATAGTTAACCAGTTATGAAGAGATGTTGTATAATGGTAAATAAAGAAGGCATCCTACACTCTTTAGTTTCCTACACTCATGTATGATTGCGTTTAGTTAGTATTTGTTGAATTAGTTGTGCTTAGCTTGGTTCAAGCTGGAATATCGTTTTAGTTGATTATTACCCATTCGGCTAGCCATTCTCTTAAGTGAGATCTTTTAGTTTAATTTCAAAACATTGCAGCTATCAATGACCTAAAAGACATTGTCCTTTGTCATATTATTCGAACTTACTTCCTCTAATCAGAGATTAAAACGCCAATTTCACAACTCGACACATTTTAGTTGGCAAGATATATTTACATAAAATTCAGCATCATAACTTCAAGATTTCCTGGTGTTCTAAGTTATCTAGCCTTGTTCTTGAGTATGTTTATAACTATCACATTCACCTAAAGGCCGTTTTCTGTCACAAAGATAAGCAATATGTTATTCACAAAGTTCAATATTACATTAACGGAGTAGCGATCTGGGAATATTTACCGTCAGTCTTGAGGAAACCTTCTTGACTTCTTTGAAAGAGATTCCTGAGAGATCTTTGCAAAGAAAATTTGCAGATAAAGAATCTAGGACCAAGGACATGTATTTGAGTCTACATACGTTAATTATAGATTAGTTTTACTACTGATAGTATGATCCATAGACAACGTAAAATAAACGTATATGTAAATATAGATCCTGTATTGTAAATGTCGTTGGGATTATTCGTTTGAAAGAACATTGAAACATTTGGATAACACAAAGCTAAGATTTCAAATAGTAACAATTACTAATAATGAAACAGCATTTTAATAGATAAAATAAAAGTTAGCTTTCAAAATGTTCATATGGAGGACATTAGGATTTCAAAATTACTTTTTCTTTAAGAGTAAACGTTAACATCTATAATATTTATGTATTTTATCTGCAGAGAAGAACTAATCACAATAATGAAAATGTCCATCATCCGAAGTTTCTTTTTATCTCTCATCATGTCCGCATCCAGAGTGGCTCTTTGTGTTACTGTCATAACATTCATCCTAATGGGAGGAGATTTGACTGCTGAGAAGGTAAGGGTGTCTACTTGACATATATGTTCTGTACCTGTCGTTATATCCTCTATAGTATGTTAGCGCAATCAAAAAACACTTGTCCCAAAGCTTGCAGAAGTACAAAAGAGGATGATGTCACAAAGTCCAAAGTTAATCTCGGTATTGGGGAAAACTGTAGCGTGCATAAACATCTTACGTAGGATCAATATGAAATTTTAAATAGAAAGTGTATTAGCGTCTTTATTAATTTCTACTATAGATTCAGGGATAGAAAATGTATACGTTCATGAACAACACACTTCTGTGACGTTTCCGCACTGTGCCACACTGAGGTGTACAACGTGCCTGGCTCTCACTGTACTTCTCTTTCGCTGTCCTTCCACTTTCTCCATTGAAGCTTCCGCTGTGTCTTTCACTGTCGAATAATTTCCTTACCTTTTTATGAAGAGGATTTTGAACAAGAACGAAGGACTAAGCATAAAAGAATAAGGAGAATGATTAGAGGTTGCATGCATGAATGAATTCATATGTTTTTTTAGATGAATGCCTTATTGGTTCAATACCTTTGGAAAGAATTTAAAGTAGAATATTTTTGATTTGATACGAATATTCTAATCTACTTTTGGAATATCAATAGATATTTATTTGTATAATGCCTTTCAGCCGATGAAATGAAATGCTCTATATATTTGATTATAAAATATATAAAACCCACAGTATATATTTGGGAACAGAGGATTAGTTTAACTGTATTTGAATGATCTAGTGATTAATTGATGTGTTGGTTTCGTGTACCACTTTGCTAAAATGCTGTTATTATAACAGTATGATAGTTTAGTATAGCAACTAAACTGGGATATTTGCGTAGACACTATTGCTAGTGATTGCATTGAAAGTATAATAAGATCGATGTTGTTTTCTATTTTACTATGTTCAACTATGCTTAACTGTTTGAACATCATATAGCCTAAGGAAACTGTTTCCATCCACATTAGGGGATTAGATGGTTCATTACTGGTGTTATAGTTCTAACCCACGTGCTACCACATTACCACCAACAAACGTATTTGCTAATTGTCTACGAAAAATACCAATATGCAAAATTGACTCTTGGCATGGGATTTCTTAAGTTTCACAAGGAGCGATACTAACAATAGTTTTGTTTATTGGTGTTTCACTGTTACTTTAAAGTAATTGATAGTGTTCAATTGTGTTAAGTAACATGACATTTGATTGTCCAATAATTAGTCATGCAGTTAATAGCATTTTCCATTTATTATTAATCCTTTCACCTCCACCTCTTACCAAAGGTTTGGTTCTGGTTGATGTGGCGATGCCCTTTTCTTCCATTTTGCAGTGACCGTCCATCAGGGGCAGACAATTCCCAAACCGTTTCTTTACTTATTCCTACAGATTTTGATGAATTTAGAGGATCTTTACCTTACTATTAGGTGCTTTACTATTTAAACTGAATCTATATTTCCTTCTTATTTTCTCCAAAAATACTTACAAAAAATGTACAGTATACATACACAATATATGTAGATATTTGAGTCTTGTTGCACTTTAGCTTCTTCACTTTGTCCCTCCAACGAGTATAAAAGCATAAAATACATTTAATACATATGCATGTTCACATACAGTTTCAGTGATAGCTTTATGCAAATCTCGCTGCATCTATCTGTTGATTACGTTAAACTAATGCAGGATATGTGTGAGTTACTAAATCTGTACATGTCACTGCTGGGAAAACTTGCCTTGTTACTGCGCAGAGTCTAACTTTCCCATTTCAATGCGGTGTAATTGCCTTTGGGAAAAGTATAAAAGCTTGGTGTTCAGCTATGGAACCAACGATGCATTTGGGACCCACCTTCCATCCCTGTCTCTTAACATACCTTGTAAAGATTAAGTTGTGCACTTTTGAGGTCGTGCATCACGAGCAGTTCTTCGCTCTCATAATCTGGGGCAGGCTATCCCTACAGATTCTAGAATTGCTAGAATTCTGGCACTCCGAGAATCTACTTTGTTCCCTAGTCTTCGACATACGGTGGTGCGGGATATTCTTTGAACCAATCATCCAGTATGTTCTCCTGGTCATTTTTT
>JAGDQP010021620.1:0-15050 GCA_022664845.1 Lepisma saccharinum
GCAAAAAGACTGATTCTGGTTCACATTATTTATCTTTTTTTTTTTTTCGAACAAAACAAAACCTATTTCGCTATGGTATTTGAAATGCACAAATTGCCAATTGGTGGTTGTGGGCTTGTGGCATGCTACCGTCTTAGGACCTGAAAAAAAAAACGACATTCAGCTTTTCTATCTTCACAAGAAACAAGCTGTGAAGGAACAGGACGGTAATAAACTAATAAATATTTCGAGACGACCCTCCCTCGACGATTTCCCTCGCAAGAGAGGAGGTTGTTGGGGAGGGGGTAGGGTCTTTTAAATGACTGGGAAAAGAATGCTATGACAAGAACTTTGCTCTTCTTCTCAAGCTTAAGTAGTTTGCCAAATTTCAGAAGAGGGCACCATGAGTGACTAATTGAAGCGCCTTCATTGACAGAATTTCAAACTATCATCTCCAGACAAACCTTAACAAACGGAACCGTCTCAGGAAAAGCGGGACGAATGGGAACTCTAGGCGAAGATCGCAAATACATCTGCAGACTTAAGCAGAATGAAGGAACACCATTGTATTAAAGTACCGAGAAGAGGTAAGTTTAAAAAGCTACCTGCTAGTAAAGAACTTAAAAGTAGAAATTGAGAAGCAGTTTGATCATTGAGTAATTCAAACTTTTGTAATATTAAACGCAAATTGTATTTTTTTTTAAATCTCTGTTCTTTTCTGCAGACATGCCCGGGAAAATGTGACGAGCTAAAGGATTGTATACAGTGCAAGGTTTTCAAAACAGGGAATCTGACCGAAGAGGAGTGTATTAAATGCAACATTAAACTACAAGAATATGATACGGTAGAAGGTAACTTATGTTCAAAAGTTTTTACTAGAATGTTGCTTTATAAAATTGTACTAAATATTAAAATGATAGCTAAGTTTATTTTCTAGAGGATTTGTAGCCCTAAGGCTACCTAAAAGATGGTAAGCTGGACTTAAAAGAAAACAAAGTAAGGAATACTTTGGCTGTAAAAAGTTGGGAATAAAATTTATACAAAGTAAGTAGAATAATTTGGGATGACATGTTTTGGATTATAGACTAGCCTCTCCCCCTTGATTCTTTTAGTCGAGCTTAATGCTGCCTCTAGGGAAAAAAACTAATTGTGTAACTGTATTAGACGTATCTCGAGTTTCCTTGGTTCTCATTCACATAGAGTGACTCAGCGATGGAGGTTAAAATGTAACATTTACAGTGGACAAAAGGATTGTTAAGCCAACTATTGCGCACACAATCTTTTTATTTGAAGCACCACTGAAACACTTTACAGAATTTCCATTCCTGCCATTGCTTGCGCGTAGAATGTTCTGGGCACACTTTTCACTGTCTTATTTCTACCTTACCTCATGTGTCCGCTAATTTATGTATCGTCTATAATCCTGCACGACGCTTTGAAGTTCACTTCTTATTATTAATAATATATGATCACTTGTGATACTACGTCGACACTAATAATTCTTTTGTCAGGAACTTTTTTCACAACTCTGTTTTCTTACCGCCGTTTCCCCAATACCCCTGGGCACTGTTGCCAGTCTCGACCAGCATGTTGTTACCAAATAATCACTAAATAATCACTGCTATAATTGTTCTACTTTTTCTAGTGAAATTAAAAAGAAATTAAACTCGAAAATCTTTTTCCTACATTTGTTTTCTATTTTCAAATATTTTTTTAAACAAAGTTGTTTAGAGATGCTGCAAGCACCCGGCGGAAGTTCTAGGTATGAAGTTTAGCGAACACCGTAACCTTTTCAAAATGAAAAAGTATTAGACCATATTGATTACTAGAACTCGAAACTTGTGACTTCAGAATCAAACTAAGCGATCTTCAGAACTCCCTATCTGAAATGTAACGGAAATAGGATGATTAGGTTTTTCATAATGAATCCGCTTTGGGATACCACCATCTTGAATTTTGTAATTCAAAATTTTTTGGCTTTAAGAATTAACTTAAGGACCCTTTGAAATTCTCAGATATTAAATTCTATGAAAATCGGATAATATTTTAAAATATGTTGTTTCGAGTCATTTGAGAATGATTTTTTTAGAATTTAAGAATGAAACTAAGTAAGCTTTGGAATCACCAGATATGCAGTTTCACGATTATCGGATAAGAATTTAAAATGAATATTGAATACGAGTCTCCGTGGAGCACATGGTAAGCAAGGAATTGAAATTGTTAAACTAATTTAAGACATAATGAATATCCATTTCTTTTCCTGTTAGTATTCTGTATCTAAAATCATTTATATATTACATGCTACAGCGGTATTTATAACAGAATTCTCTGTGAGTGAGAAACTTGTAACCCACATTTTTCTTCAAAAACATGTTTCCGTGCATAAGTTGCGCAAACGATCAGTTTTGTCTATAACAAGTAAATACCACTAAATTTCATGAAGAAAAGAGACATAAATATATCAGATTTCCCATTACTAACTTCATAAGAACACACTCTATTGCTTGTACTTTTTTCCAATGAAATATGCCTTTCAGAAAAATGTGCGTTACAACTCTTTTTACCAGAGGTAATCAATTCTTGAGTATGACGTTTTATGATGTTCAATAATTGTACTTGTATGTGTTAAGATCGTGGACGTAGGTGCGAATTTCTTGTGCAATGAAGAGTTGTAAATCCTTCCCAGAGCAGATGCCAATGAAGAGCGATGTTCTAAGCAGTGAGTTCGCTTATTATAGTCTCACCAGTCGTCCTTGTTTTGGAGGACTTCCTCGATATTTCATCACGTCATCCTGTCCTTCCTGCTTCTCCAAATATCTTGGAATATCCTTCTTGTATAGTGACCATGTCTAAAATTAGTTTCAACTGAATCGAACTAAAATATTTTCTCTTTAATTGGTACTCAATGAACTGACAAAGAACACAAGAAGTCCTTGCCCTTAAATACAAAGTTGATAAACATACTGGTAGTCACTATTAATATCAAATAATTGAAATGTTTATTTCTTAATTCAATTTTCTTAATATCTAACAGAGGTTAACATATAATTCAGGACAAGTCTGCAAGATATTATCTGTTCTGTCCACCATTAAATGACTCTTGTTAAAACTTTGGTAAACTTTATTTTATACGGGTCAGTCTAGTAACTTTTGACTTAGGCCCGTCACGATTTGACTCTATACACATAGTTAAAATCCACAAACATCCGTGTTCCTGCCGGGATTCGAACCTGGGACCTTCGAGTCATTGGTCTAACGCCTTCGACCGAAGGGTTACCCGGTCGGCAAATAACTTTTATTCCTATACATTTAACTACATAATACAAACTTACCCAATTTCAGATTCATCTTTAGATATCACTGTTTATCAGGTACCCACGAAAAACAGTAACAATATTTAGGTACATTTACATATCGAATGACACAAACTGGACTCATAGTCAATATTCAAACTTTAAATTGTGTTATAAGCAAGCACGACACGTAACAGCACATACAGTATTTAATTTTGTAGGCCTCCTTCAGTTTATACGAGTAAGATGGACATGTTTTCAAGTACCGTAGTGCACAAGACTGATGTGGAATGGGATAAGTTAACGCTTCTTTACCCTGATTGTCGAGGTGGAACTGAAATGCGTTTATTTTCTAATCACTGGAAGTTTTTGGAGTTGGCTGTTATAGTATACATTTTTAGATTTTAACAAAATTATCTTTTACGCTTGGAATATTTGTACTTAATATCTTTCTCAAATGCTCATTATTTTTATTATTTTAAGAACTGTATTCCTAAGTAGCACATAACACAGGGCTACTGTCGGCTTTCTGTTTTAACGGTAACGGATTGGTTACTTGTTTAGCTAACAAATAACCAACCCTGAGCAAATCACATTTAACTGTTAAAATCACTGTGGTGTCTATGAACGAATTCGTTGTTGAACCAACAGGTGGTGCGTATGTAATGTTAATAATTATACTAACAATAAATAGTAATAATTAACATATATATTATTATCTAATTGTAGCGGATGAAGAGAAAGGTGACAGTCTTTGTGTCTTCTATGATGAAGAAGATTGCAGGTTTGCTTTCACATACACCTACAGTGAAAGCGGTGAAATTATAATTAAAGCACAGAAAACCAAAGAATGCCCACAGCCAGTGGATGTCTTAGGTAAGTTGGGAAGTGGATAGTTTAAAATAAATTAGCAGAAGGTAGAGCACAGTTCATATTTCAGGATTGTCACTCTTTAGCAATTACAACGTACTTTTGCAAAAAAAAAAAAAAGTATATTACTGTACTTATTTGTCGTTCAACTTTCTACTTGTGGTTTCTTTGACTTCCCTGTTCACGATGCAAAACTGTCCCTCACTTTTGTAATCACTAACTGATAGTCGGTGTCAACTTCCGCTCTTCTGTTAACCCTAAAGTCCACTAAGTTGGTATGTCTTCGTGTATCTACTAATACGTGAATGATCAGGTTGTGATTTTTTTTTTCATCCAAAAATATTGTGGTGTATTTTTGTGTTCAAAGCACGTGTACTATTAGATTTGTCAATATTGTAAAGGTTATCAGTTTTTCTCCATTGTTGTTGCTGACTTAGTGAAGACTTGATTTGCCTGTAGTAGATCTAAAAGTTCGTTCCCTACCTACCTTTGCGTTGAAATCCCCAACACCATTTTGTGTTATACCTCGATATTCGGTCAAGCAACTTTTCTAGTTAATCGTAAAATGTATCTTTGTCGTTATGTAGTTTCCTCGGTTGGAGCATGGCCATGTATTAAAGCCATGTTGCACCATCAAGTATGTATCGTAACGTAGGATAGCCTTTCGTTCATGAACTCTATGTTCGGAACCGCTGGAAGGGTACTTACAGTTCTTAATCAGGAATCTTGTTCCAAAATTGTGTAAGTTCCTCCTTAGTACAAGTGTATTTGCCCTATCGAATGCTACCTTCACCCACCCACCGGATTTCTCGTATCGCTAATATGTCTATCCCGTACCTCTGAGTATTGCGTACTGTCACAGAAGTAAGTACTGCGGGAGTCCAGCAACTATTTAGTCTATGGTCTGCCATTTAGTTTCTATTTAACTTATATTTATGAACTAGATAGACACCCTTTAGGCCAACATACCGTTCCTCATACATCTCACGGCTTAATCATAACTGCCTGTCTGGCCCATAAATATAAGAAATTTAAAAAAAATAAATGATAAATTGTATTCAACTCCCGCTATACTTACTTACGTGACTGTACCACCACTTGAAGAGTATCCGTAAGTATATGGTTCGTACGTTTCACGTTCCTATTCTTATGTCTTTCTTAATCCAGTTTTTGGAAAGCCTGAAGCAGTCGCCGCTGGGAGAACCGAATGAGGGACTTTGTAGATTTCTCTATCCGCCACCTGGGAAGATCCCTAGTGGAAGACCAGAAATTCCAACCCGTGATTGGTCAGGAAATAAAAGTTTATTATTTTCCAATGTTGCTGACGTTTTAATGACTATCACCATTTAAGAAAATGTCCTTAATGATATTTTCTTCCAGCTCTGTATTAGTTAAATATTTTACGCTCTTGGACAATGGTTTCCTAACGAGTCCAAGATGGTTTCTCTCTGTATATCCACCTTTCTATCCTATATTTAAACAGATTAACTAACAGTTTTATTTCATCTTCTGTAATATGTGTAAGTATTCGCTACGTGGAACATTATATTCTGACAATTTATGCAACTTGTATTGTAATTTCAGGTATTGTACTTGGTGTTATTGGTGGTGTTGTGGGAATAGGTCTAATATTACTGCTCTTATGGAAGCTACTCACAACAATCCACGATAGACAAGAATACGTCAGATTCCAACAGAGCAGAGAGGGTGAAACATGGGATGAAGTAAGTAATAGGCTAGAATATTAGTTGATGGCAGAGTGAAATAGAGGGCGTGCAGAAACATATTGGGTATACATTTATCCTACAAAACTATTTCTCTCGTTAGAATATTGCTCTGTGGACCGCAACAATTTGCTCTAAGAACCATACGGTGCATTAATTAAATAACGAGACGACACTACTGCATAATCTCCTCTGATGTCTACACAATGTTCAATCAATGTCTTCAACCAAAGTTTCCTAAAGGTCTTAAAATTAAATTCAATATCTTTGAGGTGTTTTCCTAATTGATTCATCCCTACAGTTGCACTCAATATAAAATTTATGAACTTCGTTTTAGCAAGTAACAGGTAGATTACTCATGTATCGATTACCAATACCCTTCAATTTACTATCATTTTTTTAACACATGGCATAATCATTTTCGACACATTATTCAACTGTACTACGAGAAATGTGAATATCGTTGTCTAAAGTAGTATTATTGGTATTCGACACTTTTTACAGTTACAATAATAGGTAATAAATTACCATTGTTATAGCTAGAAATAGGAGCTTGAAAAAAATCTCATCCACGTAGACTTTTGCATTGGTAACACAGAAGTGAATGAACGCAACGCGACTAACGAAAGCAATGAATAATGACATAGGTATATAACACTTTTAGTTTCAACTATTATGATATATACTTTTTTTGAATTAAAATACTAAGAAATTATTTATATACAAAAAAAAAACATGCCACGTCAAATGAAATAAATGCAGGAAAATAAGAAGATTGCAATTTACAAATCATATGGCGCAGAAATCACAGACATAAATGTCTGCTGTATCAATGTTCGTATAAAACTCCCGATTATTCGGGTTTATACAGACGGAACATGCACGGAAAATTTAAACACACGAATAATACTTTTTATACCTTGATTGGCACCATGTAATACAGGGCAAAATAATCAAACACCGTTAAAAGATACTGTGTATTGTGTGTCTGTTATCAAGAGGAGTTTAAACTGTTTCTAACTACACTATGTAATTTTCTCGCAGCCCAAATATAATTGTAGTTGAAGTTTCGTTAATCCATATACTCTAACAACGTATCCAAACATTGCAACATGGTGCTGCAACTCTCAACCATATACGTTACCTTGCAATTCTGCCTGCAATCTCATCTAAGAAGACACGCAGTCAACTCGTAAGACATGTAATCAGTGCTTAATTACTCTTTCCTTTAATATTTTGATTATTTTTGGTACTTTATCTATTTTCATGGTTGTATAACGTCATAGCTACATTGTCAAACTTGCTTGTATTCTGTTTTTGGTGTAAATCAAATCCCGTTGAAAAGACATACCATTCTAGATCAATGAGAAGTAAAATAAGCCAAAATTAGCTTCAAATACATGCAGACCAACAACTAGCCACAGCTAAACTCACTTGCTATAACACGTTAATAAGGACGTATAGTAAAATTTTCCCGCTAAGAGTAACTCGATAGTTGATGATGTGTTAGGCACATGTCATTAATCGAATTTTCGAATAATTTCTTTAAAATTCTCTTTCCAACCAACCTGATTTGTAATCCTTTCAGAAGCGTGGAAATCTTACCTTAAACCTTCCAAATTTTTCGAAAAATTCGTTTGTTCTGATGTTGCGATAGGAAAACTCTATTCCAGCTTTCGCTCTCCCCCCCCCCCTCTTCCTCTTATACACGAAAAGTGTTTTTGAGTTTCTCCATGGTAACTTTATCCTCCAGGTATTCAGTTTCGTTGATCACAGAAAGAAATCCAAAAGAATGGGAGAAGGAAGGGGTACTACCTATCCGACCGACCCACAGTGGAGCCAAAGCACACAATTCTTGGCAGAAATTGGGAATGTGGAATATGTAGCAGGAAATTGTAATGGAACCAATCAGTTCATTGTGTGTATTGGCTATAATAATGTATGCAAAGTCTACAAGCAAAACATAACAGAAAATTGTAATCAAACGACAGAAAAGTAAAGTGGATAGTTATTATTATTATTTTAGTTTTGGGGTCCCATCTTACCACCCCCGCTCTTTGCATCCTTTGCACAAGCCGAGTTTTGCACTTCCAAGGGCGTGCATCACGAACATATTTGTTCTTCTCGCCTTGGGCAGGCGTGTCCCTACAGATTCTTGGATTGCCGGAGTTCCGACATTCCAAGATGCTCCTATGTTCCTTCTGTCAGAGACATTAGGTGTTGCGGGACGGACTTTGGGCCAAGCGTCCACAATATTCTCCTGGTCTAAGTTCCCTTAATAGAACTTACTTGCTTTGGAGGAGGGGGTCCTATATTCTTTATTAACATAAAACACATAAACATATACTACAAATATTAGAACAATACATTGACTAACACGTGGACAACACAAAGACAAGACGAACACAAACTTGGTTGGCTTCATCTTCTTTTGGCCTATTCTTCTAACTTGCAACAGAGTAGGAAGGAACAAGGATTTGTGCGCATGGGTTAGGTGGTGTGTTCCACAGTTTTTGTCGCCTTCCATTCCCTTTGATTAGTGTCCACTTCCTCCTCGTCACTATCTTAGTTCCTCCTGTCTCACTCTTGCACTCGGTTAGTTATGCCTCTTATTTCGCTGCATTCAATTTTCAATTCTTCACACTCAATCACTCACACTTACACCGTAGCTAGCTTTCGATTTGCTCGCTTTCATTTCTGGCTTCCAGAAAATTAGCGTTTTTCCACTCAATATATATACGCTCGTCTCTTCATACCACACTTCCAATTTCTTACACCACCACACTTACACTAACGCACACACACTTAGCGTCTCTTGGGACGGAGTTCCACCTCAAGGCGCCGATTTTTTCCCACTGGGTTCCAGCGGAACATTCATTCTCTATTTCACCACTTCGTTTCTGGTTTATATATTAATTACGTGTCTCTATTGTTTTGTGGTCTATTTATACGCGGCTGCAACGCGGGTGCGCGCACACGGCCACCCGTTTATTGACCGAACGTCCCCACATCTTTAATCTGCATTATCCTTGTTGTTTTCATACGGGGCGGTCCACGCCGTTAAGGAATTTCCTCTTGTAGTAGTTTGAGACTTTGTGAGTTAGCTCCCTGAGGGCCGTCACCAGTTCCGGTGTTCGCAGAACCTCCGTGACGGGAGTCTCCCCCAAGAGCTGTCTTTCTTCGCGAACTAAGTTTCCTGTTTCCATACATCTTAGTACTGTGTGTTCTGGAGTGGCCACCACCCCGCATACATGGCACATATTATCTTCTACTATTTTCATTTGGTGTAGTTTCTGTCGGTAGGGGCCGTGACCAGTCAAATAATGCATAAGGCCTCCGGTAATCTCCAGTTCCATGCCCATTCTCTCCTCAATATCTGGAAAGAATCCAAAAAGTCATCTTCCCTTTTCCATCTCCTCCCATAACTTCTGCCATGCATTGACTATTATGGAATTGATTTCTTATATATTCTCTGCTTCTTGGTGCAGTATTTTGGATACTCGTTCTTGGTTTCCTTTCTTGAGCCAATACATGGCACCCAGTTTCTTCACCTGAAGATGCATTGGCGGGACAGCCGACGCCCCCTGAAGAGCCTCTACCGGTGTTGTTCTATATGCGCCAGACAGCCGCAGCAGTAGTTGTCTGTGTGATCTGTCAGTTATTTGTCTTTGTCTAATATCATCCATTCTGTGGCCCCAGACGCTAGCAGCGTAACATACAATCGATCTTATAATAACATCGTGGTACGTTCGTATTACTTTAATTGGAATTTTAAGGTCTTTTGTTGCGATGTTTACCAATTTATGTGAAACTTTTATTGCTTTGTTCTTTATTATAGTTGTGTGTTCTCTAAAGTTAAGTTTTTCGTCTAAGGTTATGCTTAGATATTTTAAGTGTCTTTCCTTTCTTATCGTTTTATAATTCACTTTTATAGTTGGTCCTGTATTGAAGTTAAGGTTTCCTTTAAATAACATATATTTTTTTTCTGATGATATTGCTAACTTATTCTCTTTGCACCACGATGCCATTTTGTCTATTACTTCATTTGCTTTATTTTGTAGGTCCAGTCGGCTGTTACCCTTAATCACGACCGCCAGGTCGTCGGCATATCCCACCACTCTTTCCACCTGCCACATTCCATCCAGCATTTCCAGGCACGGTTGGAAGGCCAAGTCCCAGAAAACCGGGCCTAGTACCGAGCCTTGCGGACAAGCTTTTGTTGGCATCTTAGCCACGACGCCATCCGCCGTCTCTACTTGTATTAGTCTATTTGCAAAGTAGTTTTTTTACAACTTTCTACAATTTGCTATGCACAGTGGATAGGCGGCACCACAACACAGACGAACTCGTACTATGTTATTGAAAACTTAAAAAAAAAAGACATATACCTAAATATTTATAATAGTACGCCAGCAGGCTCATGTGATACATCACTACTTCCCAGTGTATCAGTCTGGGTCGCAAAATGTGGAGCGATTAATAAATCTAAAACATCCTGATGAAAATGAGACTCTTTCCTCTTTGGGACTCTACGCAGGCTTGTAACATGAGGGGCTGATGTGCTTAAAAGTAAATGCAACACATCTTCGTTTGTCTTGCTCCGTGAAATCTTACGATCAAAGTATTCCCCGCATTGCATGAAGTCTTGATTCCGTACCTCTTGGGATTCCTCACTGAGTTGACATATTGGAAGCAGGGCATGTTATATGATTTGGGCGCCATGAATTAACACCTTATACATTGTTGGCATATAAGCCTGTCGTCAATTATGCGCGTCAGTTATGTCTTGCATAAGCTCATACACTTCAAGCCAGTGTTCGATTTGTTATAAATTACGAAGGGGGGATGCTAAAGCTAGTGGTTGCAGATAAGTCCCAACCTACAACCTGTTTGGGTAGAAATGCGAAGGTTTTATCCTTGGTTGGGGTCATATTCGGAATCAACTACCGGGGATAAAATCCTCACGGACCAGGGAAAATCCCTGGTATACCCCCGACAAATCGAAAACTATTCCAAGCCTCCCAAAGGAATTCCAGGATTTTTTTAAAATTACAAACGAAGTATTCCTAGAAAATACCCTCCCAAAATATTTTCTCAATCCGCCACTGGTCATACGTCATCGTTATCTCTTCGAACGTCCACGATATGAATACATGATCAGCTAAATCACACATTTTATCATTTACACGTCCCAGTTGCATGCTGAGGCTGTTTCATCGTGCAATTAACGGGATCATTTGAGGGATCCGGTAGCAACACTTTATACATTATCATACGCTATATTTCCAAATGGCGTAAACATGCGCGATTTTTTCTTTACGAACAGAAAGAACCATATTTACGAAAAAATCACAGACATGATCTACCATGCTATCTACTAAAATGCCATTCCAATGCTTGGCCATAGTTTAAATGCGTATATATATGTTTTCGGTACCACATTAGTTTTCAGACCTGATCTTATGCAATACTATTATATATTAAACATCACATTAACATTCAAAATATATTAATCGACACATACATGTGGGTAGGGTCTCCATATTTAACAACCGCTGAATATCTGCATGCACTGCAGGCTTAATCACATTCAAACACAAACCTGCTATCTTCTCGCACTGACAGTGAGTAGCGCAGCGACTTCCTGTCTCTGGCTGGTGGATAACAGGTTTAAGCTTACGATGACGTCATCCGCACACAATCTAACCTGGACACTGTTAAGGTTTCATTATGGCATATTATTTCGCGTTACTCTTTTACATTATTTTCCGGGTTTCTGTCAAGAATGGTCTGGTTTGGCTCCACTGTGCGACCGTTGGCAAACATGTTTAATTGTTTTCCTGGTTAGGTTAGGTTATGTTAGGTTCCTTTGTATCCAAACTCTGTCTCTGTTACCAGAAACGAAAGAAAGTACAGAAAGTTTCTTTTGACAGCCAAGAATTAAAAATGTAATCGAAAATGAAGATTATGCAAAAAAATGAAACAGAAATAATACAAAATCAAACACAAAACAAAAAGAATAAATAAATGGCGATTACCTATATTTTTACAACAAAAGAGAACCAGGCGAGTGCATCTACACTGCGAATATTCTTTAAATATGATCTGCATTTTCATGGAATATTTCAGGAACACTCGTTCGCTAATTTTATACTTATTGCTTGTTAAAATTTGTGTTTCTTTGTATTTTTCAGAGCGTAAATCCTCTCTACAAGGGACCAACCAGTACTTTCAACAATCCCATTTATGGATCCTAAGATAGAGGAATTGATACAATCGTACGAAGTTTTACTATTATCAGTAGTAGAATGGCATGATACATTCGAATGTAGTTTTGGCTAAAATGTAAATGAAAGATAGGGTTTGATTAATATCTTATCAGGACTGATTAGGGGCTGCTGCGAATCGAAAAAGACTAGTTGATCATCTTACATTATCTGACATTAACACACACTATCGTCAGCTTCTTCGATTATGGAAATTGGGGGCTGTTCTGATGTGTTGTTTATTGTTTGCATTGTAGATAACGAAAAGTACGTCTAACATGATTTTTCTATTCTGTCAGTAAAGTGTGTAAACTTTCAAAATGCGTATACAGTAGAGTACCGGTAATTCGATTCGCGATAGTTCTAGATTCCGTGTATTTCGAGTCTTCAATACAGTAATAAAAAATACATCAACCCTTTTCATTTCAAGAGAAGGAATCGTTGTTTCATATATGAATAAGTAGTAGGCAGTCAGCGCTCAAATACTCGTCAGTAACGTACGCTCCACTGCTACTTCCCTATCCCTCCCTCTCTTCCTCTCACTTAGTTTTGAATATTCTACATAATATAATAATAATAAATCACAGCCATACTCAGTCCACTAGTGGATGATTCCTCTCCCCGAAGGGAGGAGTTGGTCTACTGCTCCCACGCTGACCAGACGGGTTGGGAGAGGAGAGCCGAAGCTCTCACTGTGATCGCCACTGTCTTTTATTCACAGCAGCTCCCCAATTGTCCTACCATTTTTGAGTCCCCACCGGGAATCGAACGCGGGACCGCTCGCACTGAAGTCGAGCGCGCTACCGACTAGGCTACGCAGGAGCTCATTCTATATAATATACAGTACATTATTTAATAAAATTTAATTTTGCTCTTATGATAGGCCTAAAATGGTAAGTTTATTTTAACCTCCCATTTTCCTCAAGATATTCCATGGAATTCGATTACTTTCGGTTCCATCGAACTCGAACTATCGGGACTCTACTGTATTTAAAACAAAATAATAATCTAAATTGACTTTTCTAACCTAACCTAACGAAACTTGTAAAATGTAAAACAAATGCAAAAGGAATCGAAAAGAGAGCCTTTCTTTATAAGTATAAAAAGAAAAAAAGTTTTGTTGTAAAAAAAACAACAAAATATTGGCGCTGGCCGGGAATCGAATCTAGACCGCTTGTGTGGTAACAAGACATTAGTCAGTAGACTAACTGGTCATCGACTTCCCACTGCTTTGGAACTTGTAACAATCATAGCTGGCATTCTAGTGAACTCAAGAAGCTTGGAAATGTGGAGCTTACAGCGACGATACACGAGCGTCTCGCGGCTGAGATATGTGACGATATTACACCCAGTTAGAGAGCCATCTGGTAACGTTGCGCTGAAGTATATGGTGTCAGTGAATCACGTATAACAAAAAAAAAAAAAAACATAACCTGATTTTTCTGCAAGATTTTTTCCAGCTCTACCCGCAGGGCTGGGCAGCCATTTTGGCAACTTCCGGAGCACACTTGGAAACACTTCCGGTACGGCACAGAACTTTTGCGTAAACAGAAGTTTTGAGTAAATAGTAATTTTCCGTATGCCGCCGCTAACAGGGGGCTGCGCCCCCCAGCTCCCTTCGGACGCCCCCTCGCCCCCCCCCTGGTGGGTTTATATACATCCTAGTTTTTAGTGGCCTTTTTTTAAAAAAATTATAAATCACAACTTTTATTAAATTTCCTTTTGTGTATTTACATAAAAAGCGAAAAAAACTTTAATTTTCTTTTTAAAAAAATAATATGTAAAAAGTCGACGCCAGGGTTTGAACTCATGACCTTTGAATCAGCTTTCCGACGTCTTGAACATAAGACCAAACTGTAGATGCCAGGTTGAGCGCTTCTCGCTGTTACTTATCGTTCAAGATAAGCGAGAGTGGGCTATTCCTACCGGAAGTGTTACCAAGTGAGTTGCAATATGGCTGCCCAGCCCTGCGGGAGGAGCTGATAAAAAAATCTTGCGATTTTTCTAACCTAACCTAACTTCGTAAAATTTCGAAATCTTTTTTAAAAAATCTGACCTCAGTTGGGATTCGAACCCGGGTCCCCTATTCTGCAAGCCAACGTTCAACCACTGAACTAGGGTAGAGCTTAAGAAACAGTAATTTGCAACCTTTACTTGCCGAACACGCGTTACGTCACACGTGCGTGGATGATGCGTCATTGCTCTACGGCTCTGGTGGCTAGTAGAAAATAACGAAGAAATCTTAAAATACCTTTCTTTGGATGAGTCACTCGTCGTCGTAAAGAATCACGGATGTGACGTCAACACAGAGAGTAAGCAATTGTTTTTGTTAAACGTGAAGTAGGGGGATTCGGATCGCGTATAAAAAAACATCTAACCTGACATTGCCTTACTTATTGCTTTGAAGTGTGTGGAATACTGAAAATGCGTATAACAAATGAAATCTAACCTGACTTTGCCTAAAGTATTTCCCTGAATTGTGTAAAGTGTTGAAAATGCAAAACAGCAAAAGGGAGCAGCTATTCACAAGTACAAAGGTAAAAATTTATTTTTTTGAAAATAAAAAACGTAGATGAGGTACCGGGATTCGAACCCCAGCCTCACTCTCAGCTATCTTACGCTCTACTTACGTATTTCCGTGAATTGTGTGAAATATTCAAAATACGAAAGGGAGCGGAGTAGGATGGGGTCACTTGAGGCCGTTTTCTTAAAAATCGCATCTTTTTCCCAGCCCGCGCTGATAGCAAGGAGTTAATTTCTCAGGGCTGTATGATACATGGTGTCATGAGTATCGGCCAGGTATGAGAAATTGAGCACCTTGTTTTCAACCCTATTTTATAAAAGGCTACGAGCATATTTTGCAACACCTAGTTATAAAAGACTATGAACACATTTTCCAACCCTTATTTAACATAGCA